>JAPMOR010044163.1:110641-132145 GCA_026543865.1 Argiope aurantia
TCTCTCTCTCTCTCTCTCTCTCTCTCTCTCTCTCTCTCTCTCTCTCTTTCGAAACCTTTTCTTTACAGCATTTTTGAAAATTATCTCTCTTCTCTACTTCTTTTTTTATCTCTCTCTTTCAATGGGGTATTACTTTATATAAATAATCCATTTTTGAGAATCTGATAACTGCTCATATGTAGATTGCTTTTTAACTAACTTTTGAACTGAAAATATATTTACATATTTAAATGCTTTTTTATTGTTATAAAAATTCAATTGAGGATGCAATTGTTTTTAGAAATGTACATAAAGAATCGTTTGCTAAATTGAGATTCATATTTCTTATAATGAATCTAGAGAATACGAATCGGTACTTGTTTAAAAGAAATGCAAGAAGAAACCTATTTCTACTGTATTTCAATTATTTAATCATTATTTATTCTAATATTAAAATAAATAATCAAATATGCGAATAATTCAATAATGCAATTGCATATAGATTTGTATAAAATTTATAAAATGTTCGCATTAACAATTTCATGAATAATTTAATGTAGTAACCGAAATACATTTCAAGCCTCTTTTTGAAATTAAGGAAATTATTCTGTATCGCATAGTAAATTGTCTTTAAAAGTAAAATGTGTGCCAATTTAAATGCTACTTAAGAAGATCGGCCTATTTATGAGTTCAAAATGTTCGAAACCCAAATGGTTTTTCTTCTTCTATTCTACAGACAAAAAAAATTCTCATAGGACTCATTTCAATATATTTATTTTAATTGCTTTTTATCATTTATATTATTGAAATAAAATATTCGAAAATATAAATTAACTGTCTCATCTAAAAAAACTGTCTCACTAAAAATTGGTATTACACACTATTTAATTACTCATTCATAAGAAAAATGCATAAATAAACCAATTAAATCACTGATAATTTTTAAAATATTTTTATTGAAGAAAAATGGACACACATTCTTTGCTATTTTTTAGTGATTTTAAGAAAGAATTAATTTATTTTAATGTTTTAATTCGAATTTAAATCCAAAGAAACGACTCAATTCCAACAATAAAGATTTGAGCATTTTTGATAGTTAGAAAATTCTCATAGTTTATTACGGTAAGCGATTCATTTTTTATCGAAATACATTTTTTCATTGCTAAGAGATTTTTTCCAAAAAATAGAGTATTTATTTAAATACATTAGTCTTTTTGTTATTAATTTGTCATTTCATATTAGCCGCTTTTCGCGATCAGCTACTTAGATGGGTTTAATGGTTATATTTATATTACTTCAGGTTTCAAACATTTTACAATTAATTCTTTTCCACAGAGAGTTATATTTTAAGTAAATAAACGTCATAACCTTAACGTACTTTTTAATTATTTTCGATAGTGAAAAGAAATTAATGTTTGAAAAATTTCTTTATTAAATGAATTTTCATTCTTTTATGTTCGAATGGTCGTCTTAACACTATATTTACTATGAGTGGGCTTATACCTATTTCTGCCAAAGGGGTCAAAATGACAACTTTTGGTATTTAATTGGAAAAAATATAAATTGACCTATCTATTATAAAGTAGAAAAAAACTTTTATATTTTCAATATATTTGTTGAGGTATGGTATGATGAAAAGGCAGCTCACCTGTATTTATTTACCTAAGAAAAGTGATTATTTTCTAATCTAGGTCATTAAGACCATCTATTCTTCTACAATCATCATCTAACAAAACATTGACTCACACGTCTTCTTACTAACAACCTCTAATAGCTTCCATCTGACTGACTTTCGGCTTCGGCTTCGGCTTCTTGCTTCTTATATACACATATGTTACTAACGCATATTTATTTCTATATTTATACCTATATCTATGTGCGTCCTTATCAAGCCGTTACATATTTAAATATAAATGTATGTATTCTCAATAATATTTATTCGAATGGTTAAAATGACCCCTTCGGTAAAAGTAGGTACACTGTATACATTCCCCCGAAGCTAAAAAAAAAAGGAAAAAGATAGTGTCCACTATTATATATCTTATAAATATAAGTAAAAATTAATTAAAATATTCTCATAAAATACGTCAACAATTTCCTTCAGGAAAATTAGCGTAACATTTTTTCAAAGGGGTCAAAATTAACCCCTTGGTAAATCTTGTGTTAAACCAAAGAAAGAATACATTTTCATGTATTGGCAAGACATAAAATCGGAAACGATTTTTAACATTTTAGATGGCTGTTCAGTAAAGAATTTACTTTAAAATGAATGAGATACTCGAAATAATACGTAATAAAATGCCCAAGAGATAAGTACTTTTTTATGGAGATTAGTTTTTTATAATGAAATACAAGTTGCTCATTAAAGTCATAATCCCCCTCCTCAGAGGTTTTAATTTCAGAGCAGAAATAGTTTCAATCATTAAAATGTTTTTACACCAACATCACAATAAAGAAGGAGATGCGATTCTTTACAAAGTGTTCTAGAGACAAAATTTTGCTTTAAATATTTATCTGAAAAAACGGTAAGAAATAAAACGAAAATGTTAATTGCAAAACTGCATAACATCACCGAGTAAAAATGAAAAGAGTATCCTGGAAAAGATTTTCACATTTTTCAAAAATCCTGCTACAAGAAATTGCATCTGATTGTGTGCCGAATGTTATTTACTATTAAACTAACTATTTATAAACTATCAATTAAAATTCTAAATAATAACTATTAACTAATAAATTAATATTTATATATATATTCTTATTTTCCTCGAATTTAAAGTATTGTAACAATTTTGAAGTAATATTTTCCTTTTTTAATCATCTGGCCTGAGTTTCCTTAAGAAATTTCTTTTTCCTTGATATTATTTCACATTACAATTTATTGGATTTCCCCCCCTTTTTACTGAAATTTTTTAATATGCATTTTTGTAAAATAATAACATCTTTATTTTGTAACATTTTATAAATGGTCTTTTATTTCATTGACTCCATTTCCAGAGACTACAAATTTTGTTTCAATTTTTCTCCTTTATTTCAAATTTTTAAGATTTATTTAGCTATTTAAATATATAAATGTCTTCTAATTAAATTAATTAAAATGAAATTTAGTTAAAATTTTGTCTCTACTTTTAAGTTAAAATATTTAATAATACAAAGATATTAAGGTAATTTTTTTCATCCCTGGAATAATAAAAATTCATATCCTATTTAGATTTATTTCTAAAATATTATTTTGAAAAATGTTAAATTCTTTAAAGTTAAATTCTTTAGAGTTGCTTACATAAATAATACTATTTGATTATTTCTTTTAAAAAATGAATAATTTTTTCTTATGTTTTAGAGCTATTATTTCATGTTTTTGTTTTTGTTTTTGTTGCTATTCATTGAATTATGAAATAATTCATGAATAAAAGTAAGTGGCCATACTCATTATATTTCTACAATAAACCGATATATTCGACATGTTTAGGCATTTCTTAAGCCGTTTCTATTAACAATTCGAAAATGTCTGTACAACTTGAAATGAATTCTTCTCGCTTGCGTTCAGATAATTTCTTCTAGTTTTAAGACACTTGCTTTAGAAATCTATTCCCTTTTCTCAAGATTTTCGAGAAGTGGACTCAAATAAGTCGTAGTTTTGAACTCGAATTCAAAAGAATGTAGGGACCACATTCAGAATTGTACCGAACTTCAAACCGTCAAGAGTTTTGTGTCAATATCCTAAGATCACATTCTTCAAAACAGTTTAAAAGTTTATATGGAACATCATTTGGGAATTTCAACGACTTTGCGGTAGCCCAATAAGTGCTTAGCAAATTCTTAAATTACGTGCATTTCTATGCAAATATTTAGGGATATGTATCTTTTAAGCATTTTGATTATTAGAAATAGTTGTAAAAACTTTAAGCTACAGATAATTTAATCTCTCCAAAATATCATTTAAAAGTATGAATTTATAAATATAAAGATTTCAATTAGTTCCAAATTGTATCTATGCAATAAAAAAATGATCTGTTTCAAAATATGATAAATAAAATCATAAATATCCATTTAGATTATATTTTATTTTTGCTTGTACATATGTACATTGTATATGTATATTTGCATGCATATGAACGTAATAATGCTTTTACATGCTTGCAAATATACAATAATAATAATTTGAAACCGTAGCATTCTTATACTTCAAAGTTTGGTGGAGATTTTGTAGCCAAAATTGTAGTCCTGTGTTAAATTTTGTAAATGCTATACAGGAAAACGTCGAAAATATTTATTAAGTTTTTTCTTCATTACATTAAGGAGCACAAAGCGTCCCATACTGCTTCAATGCATTTAGTGGACGAAGAGAAGACATTCATGCATGTTAACTGATATATCGTCTTCTTCCCTACATCGCTCCACCTCTCCTTATTAACGTTCAGGACATGCAGAAGAGGATAAAAGAAGGACTTTAAAAAAATATGCTATTTTGTTTAAGTGAGAATAACAATACGCGGCCATTCATACTAATTTCCTGTATCTTCAAATATATAAACTCATTTACGAGAGGATAAATAACGAAATATAGAATATCTGATAAAATATAGAATATATCCTGAAATATGAATTTATACTCATTCATTTGATATTTCATAGAGAAAAATCCTTTTAATTTGACTTTCATTCATAAATAGAAGTGATACATTGTCTTTTTATTATATAAAAGAATTTCTGTAAGCGTTTCATTTTATTCGCTTTGTGATTGGTAGATAGCAATGCATGACTTTTGAGATTTTTTTTGCAAATACTGTTTGAAATATGTGTTGGAAAATTGTTATTATTTCGTAGAAACTATTTATATTCCATTTGATGCTGACAATAAAGGAGAAATAAAGCTTTATTGAACATCAAATTAGCAACAAATGAGTTTAAAGCAATATTATTTGTTAATTCCATTTTTAGACACACCGTTTGTGGTAGCACTGATGAACAGCTTTTACCTTTTTCGAGTAATGGAAATATTTCGTCTCTAGAGTAGCAATGTTCGAAAATAGTAATATTTTTTTTAATATTTACGTAAAAAAGATTAAAAGGACATAAATGAAACCAAAATATAACAGTTAAGTGGCAATTTTTATTTTTAAAAAAGGGAAAAGGGGGCGTTTTTTTTAAATAAAAGGGTGTATAAAGTAAAAGTCTTCTAGTTTAGAAGTGTAGGGAATGATTTGCTTAAAATTTTGTAAATAGCTCTAGAAATATATCATCTAGTTCCTGAATTAAGAAAATAAGTTATACAGGGTGGTTATAATTAAAGTGCAAAAGTGTTTGAAGGACTGTAAAAGAAAAACTACTTGGAGACTGGTGAAGAAATTTGCTATATGTTATATTTACAACATGAGGAAATGAATTATATAATAAAAAAATGGTTCAACTTTTTATCATAGGTGGCGTTTTTTAATGACAATATTTCATACATTGTAATTATAAATTTTCTTTGTTAAAATATGAAATGCGTAATGTATTACAATATTTGTTCAATATGGGATCCTTCAAGTCCTATCAAATGTTGTAGACACATGACAGCGAGATCCACAATAGCACTTAATGTTTCCTGTTGAATTTATAGGACATGTCTAGTAATGCTACTTTTTAAAGCAGCAAAAGACTTAGATTTGTCCTTGTAGACGCAATCTTTTAAATATCCCCACAGCCAGAAATCTCAAGGATTCGAATCAGGTTTGGTTTGGTTATATTAACGTCCCGTTTTGAAGCAACACTAGGGCTATTCTGGGACGGACCTCGTAATTTTGAACCACGGTCAGATGACGAGAACGGCACCTGAGCTGGCACCCCCCTCTCCACACCACACCACACCAGCGAGAGATTCGAATCAGGTGAACGAGGTGGTCATGCATTTTGGAAACATCTGCTATCTATACGATACTCACTAAAAATTCGGTGAAGTAGTTGCGTAACACAATGAGCAATATAAGGTGGTACTCCATCTAGCATAAATATTGTTGAAACAATTCAGTTTCTGTCTTGCAAAGTAGGGATCAAATTACTTTGTAAAATTTGAGTGTAACTAATGCCTGTTACGGTGAAGCGAACTAGCCCTGTTATTAATCATTTTCTTAAGCCATTCACAGACATCTATCCTTTTCTCAAATCTTTAAGATGGCGATATTCTTTCAAAGCAGCACTATAATTGCTATTCTTCTGGCAATAACATTTTACTAACAGAGCACGTTCTACCTTTAACAAAGTCATGGCTATAGCTTAAAGATACATGATTTTTACCATCATAATGATTTTAAAATTGAAGGTGTATTCATTTTGACATAGTATAGAGCAAAAACAATGTTTTAATAATCTACAGCGCCATCTATTGCAAAAAAATTGAGCTAATTTTTTTTATTGTGTAATTCATTTTCCCATGTTGTGAATATAACATATACCAATTTTTTTCAACATATTCCAAGTAGTTTTTTTTACAGTCCTTCAAACACTTGCATTTCAATTATAACCACCCAGTATTTCTATCCATTCTTTAAATACTGGGTTTCGACCGATAAATAACACTAAGTTTCCTGTGTGTGTGTGTTTTCACATTATGAAGCACAAAAACAACTATAAAATATTTTTAAATGAGTAGATTACTTATTCTTTATTTAAGGAACTGCAGATCATATTGAAGAATTATTAGACCAAATTTGAATGAAAAATATACATTAGATTTTAATTTATGAGGTGTTTCGTAAGAAAATTTATTCAACGATTGGAATGTAAGGAAATGGCATTTAAAGATGCAAATATAAAAATCAGTGTAACTTCTCAGAAAATAGATTTAGAAACAAAGTTCTAACGGTTTTATTAAGAAATCTGTATTGATTTAATTATACAGAATATTGAAATTTTTAAAAAATCATAATTTTGCAAAAAAATCAACTTTTCAACGTAGTTACATATCTTAAAATGCAGATGAGTGCGGGCAAACTACAATTACTTACTTTCTTGGCATTATTTTACTTTTTTAGCGAAAATTATGATTGTGAAAAGCATCAAATTGAAAACAGAATTTATTATACGAATTTGGCAATTGGTTAGACTCACAGTTTCTAAGCCATAAAATATTTTTCAAAGCCACTGTCCAATGAATTAATGCTTATTAGCAAATTTAACTTCAAAGAACACAAAGCTGCTGACAACATTACTGCAGCTTAAGCAGTCAAAAGCGATTTTCTGAATAAATAATCCTATTAAATTAGAAAAGTTAATATCAATTTGAATGATGGCCATCGAAATCATTCGTTTCGCACTCTTTAAAATCTAATTAAATCCCTTGATCAATTAAAAGTCCAAATAATTTTCTAATTTAAGCGAGCATTCAGTGGGTAATTAATTGGAGTTACCATTAACACATGAGTGCAGGATGATAAAAATTCCATTCTTTCAATTCTTTGACGAGAAAAATACAATTCTTGAACGGAGGCAGGGATAAATGAAGTAACTTCGATTTTTCTGAGGAAAATATTGCTTAAAAGTTGTCAAGAATATTTTAGAATGAAAAGATTTAGTTCTGTCAATTCTGAATTTAATTATGTATTCTAATCAATTAGTTTGATCAAAAGATTTTTTTTACTTTAATTTTTTTATTTAAAATATAATAAAATAATTGCTCACTGAATAAGAAAATTAAATGGTAGTGTACACATAAAATACTTACAGAAATTAGAGGAAGACTCATTATGGATAGGGACAATTTTAACACAATATTATCATACCGTGGAAACTAAAAATATTAAAAGAAATGATAGAAAAGATTTCTAGCCTTTTATCAACAGTTTGAAGATTCTTTGTACTTTGGGTGGTCATTGCTTTCTTATGCAAAAGTTGGATACTTAATGAGCATGGCAGCAAGTCAAAATAATGTCTGTTTATACGGCTTGGTTCTGTGGTAATGAGAGAATGGCTGCAATTAAAAAAAGAAGAGTTAACAATGCACCTTACCACGAGTGTTAGGTGTTCCAGAAGAAATCTGAAAACATCTAATTTCCATATTTCTTCTGGCAAATAAACTAAAATATATCTGAAACAAATTACATTCGTTCTAGGACAGAAATCGGTATACTTTATATCAAAATAACACAGGAATTCAAATCATTAGTCATATCTGCCAGAATTCAACAAGAAGACCTGATTTATGCTGTGCAAATCCATGCACAGAATGGCCATAGAACATTCTATGGAGTTATTAGGGCCACTTTGCCTCAATGGGCAAGTTAACAACCACAATTGTCGAATTTGGGCAGAGGAAAAGTCTTCCATCCAGAAAAAGTGACAGTATGGTGCGGTTTTACAGCTACCTTTATCATTGAACCGTATTTCTTTGAATAGATAACTTCAAAGGAAATTCAAACCTGTTCCATCACAGGACAACGGTACCATGATATGCTGAGGGATTTTGTAATGCCAATTCTTCTACAGCGTGGATGCCTTCAAGACATCATTTTCATTCAGGATGGTGCACCACCTTATATTGATCGTAGTGTAAAGTGATTGTTAATACAGCATTTCACAGAAGCACGAGTTATCAGAAGTCATTTCCCAATAGCATGGCCTCCTCGCTCGCCAAAAAGCACCCCTTACAACTTTTGGTTGTGGGATTATTTGAAGGATGATATCTACCGGCAAAGACCATAATCTGTACTATATCTAAAGGCAGCATTCGGTGCCCTATTCTTAATATTCCGGCAGACTCACTCCGGTCATCTATAGAAAATTACAGCATATTGTTGAAAATGAAGGAGGGACATATTGAGCAATTTTAATTTTACTTTCTTTAACAATTATTTAAAAATTTTAATTGGTTTTATGTGTATTACAACGCAACCCAACCATGAATTTTTGTACAAATTTTTTATCTATTTAATAAATGTAAAGTGCATCATATCAATAATCTGTAATTCAAATTTTATCTCGTTTGGATCGATAGAACACATTTTAGAGCCCTTTGCAATGCAAAACTTATTGCTTCCTAACCCTGTATACTCTTACTACTCTGGACATCACTTTTGTTCCAATTGTGATTTTCTAGGCTATGTGATTATTAAGAACAAAGCTAACTAGTGTCTTCTCGTTTCTGGCATCTGTCAGTGTGAAATGGCAAATAATTGGACGTCGAATGTTCACTGTTAAGCTCTATACCGCTTTTGTTCCGTACTCATTAAAAGAGCTCTGATGGAATCTGTAAAATATCCCTTTTCTAATGCAGAAATTCAAATATGAATTATTATCTTTTTAATTGAAATGTTACTCGAGTCTCATTTAAATAGACCTACTGCAGATGATAAATTACATAGTTTTATTAAAAACAAAAATGTGTTAGCACTGCTCTTAAATTTTTATGATTTTGATCTCAACTAAGGTGATGTATCTGCAGTAAAAAGGTTTTCTGTAATACAATATAGATACAAAATATAATATTTTTTATGGTTATACCTAATACTTAGATGCAATAATGATGTACATTTTTTTTTCATCATTACAGTAGAAGCATAAAACCAACAATCAGGATGAATGGGTATATTAAAATAAATAAATAAATTATTAAATTGGAATTATTAGTGCACTGATGATTTGACTCAAAATTCATGAAAGATATGAATTGGTGAGCGATGAAATATAGTCAACGAAAAGGCGAATGTAGCAACTGGCAATTCAAGGTTATTAAAAATGGAACAAAAACACGTTTTCTTGGTTGAGTAGTATTTTAAAAATAATGATGGTTTGGCAGCTAGAGCTTGCGTTTTCTGTCCAAAATATGTATGATTTGTGGCCCAAACAGACAATACAGGCGGATAATAAAAGCAATTATTGCTTAAGTCATATCCTGGTCGTATTTTTTCACGTTTTGGTTATCATAATGAGTCACACAGGTCATTCGATTTAAAGCTCTATACTTTTTTTAAATCTAATGGTCAAAGCCACAAGCCCACGACACCGTCGCTTTGAAAGAAGAAACTGATTGCATATGTACGAAATTAAGCCACAATTATGCAAATTAGTCTAGCGAACAATAAAAGCTACCAAACATTCATTATTTTTTAAATATTTCTCAACAATGAAAACGCGTTGTTTTTCTCTATTCCATTTCTGTATTAGGCTCTCTATTTTTAATTTCTTTGAATTGTGAGCTGTTACACTGCATTTATTTATTTAGGTGACAGCACTTCATCGCATAAAGGGAACAGAATTCAAATCTTGCATAAAAACATCCTATCAAATGCGTTTCTAACATAATTTTTTTAATGTATATTTTTATTTTTTTTTCCAATCAGCAAACTGGATCCATAGATGTCATAAGTCTGAAGGGATTTTTTTAAAAAATTGTAATGGAATAAAATGTTTAATTAAGACAGTTTAAACAATATGATAAGAAATGTCTTACTCTAACTAAACCAAATCTTATAGTTGCATAATATTCCTAGAAAGAATATCCAAAACTCTCATATTCAAAATTCTACTAAAGGCAGAAAATATATCTTTTATATTTTAAAACATTTCGGTTTATTACATTAAGAAAATTACTATTCTGATATAAACAGAAATAAAGGTAATTCAGAGTCTAAAGAATCTACGCTATATGCCAGAATTTTACATCCAGTACGACTATGCATTGCGTTTGCTACATTGCGAAATGTGTTTATAATAAATCTGCGTAAATCGTGATGCATTCTATAGGATTCAATCTATCTTATATGCTGTATTTAGCTTCCCTATGACGAATCTTCATGTATAAAAAACGTTTGCCTCCCTTTAACATTCATTTTTTGTTTAAGTGATTTATTAAAGAGAAACTTTCTGTGCTACTATGTCTTGAAATGTTGCCAATTGTTGTTGCCATGTATAAAGATGTTGCTATGATCATGCCAAAGCACCATCTGCAGTTGAAGAAATTATGTTCTTCTTATAAAAAGGCATGATGCTAGAAAAAGATATTAAGAAAACTCTCGTTCTTTTATGGCTGATTTCAAGCTCTGAAAGAATTACGTTTTTCATAAACTGAAAGTATCTTGAGCGTTTCTTAGCACAGCATTCCATTTCAAAAAATAATTTCAGAATAACTTGATTATATTCTTCATTCTTAAGATAAATTTTTCAATGTGTGGTTGAAAACATACTGGGAAATATATAGTAATGATGAAGAAATTATGCAACACCTGTAAAATAAATTTTATTTCAAAGTATATCATACAAATATGTGCATCTACTAGAGGTTAAAATACATTACATTTCAATATGATTATACAACTTATCAATTCAATTCCTCTATTGAAGTCTCCATCATACAACATATCAATCATTCATTATAAAGCATGCAACATCATATTTTATGGTTGTATTTCAATTTTCTTTATCTATTCACTGTTGCAAGGACTTACAAAATATATCTTAAGCATGATGAACAGACTTGTCATGCCAAAAGTTTGAGCTTAGGCTCGTTTATGTCTAATTAAGACAAAGGAACTTTATTTTAATATAGATAAAATTTAACTCGTTCATGGCACCAAGTTGTTTAATATTCAACTTCAACTTATAAAGAAAAGTCAATGGTATCAATACATTCTCGGCTCATAATGAAGAATTTGTCAAGTTACAGAGGGTGGAATATCAGAATACTTTATTCTCATGAAAAAGTGAATGTTCTACGCATTCATTAACAAACCATCCATAATAAATATATACTATTTTGACGAAGGTGGTACTCCAAAATGCGAATTGGCAAGGCGTGGATTGAAAGGCAAAAAATCCAACCCATCCTTATTCTCATCAATCCATTTCCTTTTGAAATTTTTAATGCACGCTCTGGTAAAATTCGTGGATGGGGTACAAAAGGCTTGGGATGCTAGGAGCAGAGGCGCTTTCGATGTATGTTAGAAATTTTATTGACAAAATTGGACTGCGTTTGATATAGTGCACTCAAAAATAACTGGATTTACATCCTGAGCATTTTTGTGTAATTTCTTTCATGAAAAATGGCCTTTCAGGATATCCTTTATATTTAGCAATATAAGAATGAAATTGTTTCCCATATTCTTGGTGGCAATCTTATTGAGTGAAGGCCTGGATTCGGAATTCCCAACTTCGCCTTTTGGTGGCATCTTTTTTCTTTTTTTTTAGAGAATACAAATATTGCCAAATATGTATTCCACCAGCTCCCTTCTTCAAGGTAATTTAAAAAAAGAATATAAATAGCAAAGATTCAATCGAAATATTTAGTAACTTTATAATTAACGGTATTTCTTAATTTATATTAGATTAATATGGTAAAAATTTCCCGATATATTTAATGTTCTGATATTTTGGATTACTCATACCTGCAAAAAATATCAATTTTCGGAATAAGAAAAAAAAAAGAAATCCTTTTTCCGAATAAAAACTTGCATGAACATTTGTTGTTAGAAAAATTTTCATTGTTTTAACGTAACATGAAAAATATAATTTTTCGCTTCATTGATTATTTTAATGTATTTATATAGATATATTAACAAAAATGAATAAAATGGTGTTTTATATAAATAAACATATTTTTGACAATATACATAACCATAATTTATCGCTTTTGCATTTATGCTGATGATAATCATTATAATGAAAAGTAGTGATTTATTGACATAGAACGAAGTAAATATTAACAGACGTTTCTTTGAAACTTCATTTTTATTTTCATGTCTCTAGTCAACCATTCTATCTTACACATAGCTCGCCAACAAGAAAAGAAACAAAAAAAGCCTTCTTCAAGGACAAGTTGGCTCAGTTCTATCCTGAATTTAATAACGCTCTAGTCGTCAGATTTATCAACTTTACTTGAGTGATGATGAAAGAAATTCTGTCTTAAGGTTTTGTGGTCTAGAAATTTCTTTTTCTCTACTACATACACTTGATTAAACATCTATTCTTATTGAATTATAACTGTTAGTAAGACTGATAAAAGAGCTTAAAAATTTGGAATAAACAGTAATATAAAGTATTAGGAAAATCTAGTAAGACACTGTACGTTTATTTTAAGGAATTGTTTCTTTTAAATATAATAGGGAAAAGAATTTATTTTGCTTTGAAATTGGCATTTCACCAATTTGCAAACATCCTTTCTATTTCATTTATGTAATTCTTATTGAATAATATTTTCATTTGTGTGTGCTCATATCTATTCTAATTCTCTCAGTTATTGATTTTGATTAAAATATCCGACTAGGTTGGAAAAAAAATAGATAAATTTCTATTTCAAAAAATAGGTACATTTCTGTTTCCTGTGAAAACTAAATTTTGTCTCTATGTCAATTAGAAGTCAAGTTATAGCAAAATATATAACATGCAAATGATGCTTATTTGTAAGTATTTAAAAAACTTTAATGCATTTTTTAAGAAATGAGGGGGTTTATTTTCTCCTAATTTTACTATATGAGTACTACATAATTCTACTGTCATATCTCAAAAATTAATCAAGATATCTTAATGAATTTATAAATAGTATTCGTTGTGTTATGAATGTAGATTTGATGATAAATTTGATGTGTAGATTTGGTGTTGAATGTTGTAGAAGTGTATTTATGATTGTTTAATGTAAATATTATTGAAAACAATTCCAAAATTTAATAAATAATTTCATATATTACATACAAAATTTTTATTTTTGAATATAATTCTTAAAAAATAGTTAGTTACATTCTTGGATATGTTACACATGTAATGTTACGAAGAAAAATGAAAAAAATTGTAAATTTCAGATGGTACAATATTTTTCCCTGGAACAATCCTAATTTACATCAATAAATGGTAAAATCTGCATCAAAATATGTTTTTCTTCAAAGATTTGATATATATTTAAATAATTTCACTTGTATTCATCACTTTATCTTTATATTAAGAAAAAAACATTATAAACAAATTATTCGGATTTCTTTTTTGAAAACTCTCCTTCTAGCCTAATCGGATAACTAAAACGATTTTAAGTGAAAAGCATTAAATAAAAATATTTTGTTGTTAATACATTTTATTCAGCTTTGAACAAAAACTTCATTTCATTTAAACCATTTTTCCAAAGGGTAAAACGTTAGCTTCTAAACAGAAAAAGAAAGATTTGTGTGAGAAAAAGATGTGTCGCCATCCTCCAAAAGTTATATTAGCTATAACAGATATATTTAAAATGTTCTCTTATGTGATATATATAACCTTCATGGTAAATATTTGAAAGAAATTAAAATTTAATAACTTCAATCTGCGTACGACTGCGCAAGAATGTGATTGAGATGGGAAAGCTTTGAAATGAGTAATTTTAAAAGTTTCATGATTCGGTCAATTTAAATCACATATACACTAAAGAGCCAAAACATTATGACCACCTGTCAATAACGAGTTGGCTCAACTTTGGCGCGCAACACAGTTTCCACTCGCCTTGACATGGATGCCACAAGTCCTTGGTAGATGGCCGGAGACAAATTGTACCAAATGTTTAAGCAACGGTCACGCAAATCCTAGATATTGCGAATTGGTGGTCTTTGAACTCTGAGCTGCCGTCCCATGTCATCCCAAAGGTGTTCTATCGGATTGAGATCCGCTCAGTTAGGCGGCCAGGACATTAACTGGAATTCAGCATCATATTCCTGGAACCACTCCAACACAGTTTTAGCCTTGTGACATGGGGCGTTGTCCTGTTGGAGCATTCCATTTCCATCTGGAAAAACAGAGGCCATGTAAGGGTGCAACTGTTCCGCAATGATGTTCAGATACCCTGTAGCATTTATGGTATGCTCTACCACAACCACGGGTCCCAGAGACGCCCAAGAGAACGTCCCCCAAAGCACAATACCGCCACAACCGGTCTGTGTATGACCTACTGTACATTGAGGTAAGCAACACGGCATATCCTGACACGGCCATCGGCGTGATGCATGACAAACCGTGATTCATCTGACCAGGCAACTCTCTCCCACTGATCCATGGACCAGTCGCTATGTTTCCGGGCCCACCGCAGGCGCAGTTGGCGATGACGCTTGGTCAGCAAATGCACACGACGTTTGCTACGTAGCCCCATATCCAACAGTGTCCGCTGAAGAGTGTGCTCCGATACTATTCTACTTGATCCTGCATTGTATTGGGCTGTCAGCTGAGCCATTGTCTGGCTCCGGTTTTACTTCACCATGCGAGATAGTCTCCGACGACCTTTTTCTTTGATAGCGTGTGGATGTCCAACACCATGTCTTCTACTGCTGCTTTCACCGTCATTCATCCACTTTGCATAAGTACTAACAACTGTAGATCGCGCACAACCCACGAGTCGGGCAGTTTCGGAAATACTTGTTCCGAGCCTTCGAGCCATTACAATCTGTCCTCTACCAATGTCGCTTAGATCCGCAGCCTTTCCCATCACACACAGAAGTAAGTGAAAGAATGATTCTTCAGACTCTCCAGCAGCAGTTAAATACCACTTCCGCCTGATCACGTGCCTTCCACGTCATCCAGGCGAGTTCATTGCAAAATGTAGGGGTGGTCATAATGTTTTGGCTCTTGAGTGTATGTGAAACAGTTTTATATAAAATATTAATATGTCAAGGAAATTCAACTAAATATAAAGTCCAGGGGAAATATATAGAAAGATATCTTTCATCATTTTTTTTAATTATTTAAAGGTTGTGACTCTTTCGAAATTATGCTTAAATCCGTAATCAGAGTGAGCACACTGTAGGTACAATTAAAATACTACAAGCCTTATCATGACAACGATTTTAATATTTTATACATATTTTGGGTTAGGACTTGCACTACTACCATAAAATAAAATGTAAATAATTGATTACCATTATCATTTGCTGAGAACTTATGCCTTTATTTTAATTTTAAAAATGCATGAATTGTACATTTGCTTATATTTATGATATGCATTTGCTGATTTAATATAAATAAAATCTATTTTTTATGTCATTTTTCAAGGAATATAAAATAAATATGCAGATCTTTTGTTCCTCATTAGAGACAATAAAAACACTTTAAAGTTCATTAAAAACGCGATAAATGCTATTAAGAGTATTTTTTTAAATATATTTAAATATATGTAAAAAATTGCAGAAATTCAAAAAAAAAATTCAAATTTGAAATTGCTATAATTTTTTATGTAATGATTTCTGTTATTACTTGATTATTATGTAATCTGTTATTACTTGATTGGAACTAAAGTTTTTAAAACTTCACTCTGAGATGCTCATTTTTGCCTCTTATAAAATATAGAATTTTTAAATTTGCTACTATGAGTCAAAACTCTTTTTTTAAAAAAAGCAACAAATGCACACATTTTCTTTATCAATAATGCAAAACTCATACAATTTGTAATGTACAAAATTTTAGACTCTTTAGATATTATAAATTCATAAATATACAAATACGCCCTTTGATTTTGTTGAGCTTTCCCTTTTGTAACAGCCATCAAAATCTACTTAATTTTCAGCCATACCAGTTATGTTTTAAAATGAGACTACTTTAATGCACTCAAATACTCAAATATAATTTGAATGTAATAATAAATTTTAATTTTCTTCCAAAATTTTAAATTTAAATTTTAATAGAATAAATTTCATTTATTATAGTGAAATGCATTCTATTCTTCGAGTCTCTTACGCACATTTTTTTTTATAAATCGCTATATATTTTATAAGCAGGAGACGCAAAGTATAAAAAATTAACAAAAGGATAATTTTTTTAATTTTTACTGTACATTTTTAAAAAAAGTAATTTTTTTAGTGTCTACCATAAAAAAAAGAATTTACAAAAATAATATATATATATATATATATACTAATTTCTGACATTTACGCAGAATTCAGGGTTTGCCATCAACCAAAAATACTTTTTTCTTATCTTTGGATGAAATGATGAGAAAAAAAATATCTGAAAACGGAAATATCATTTATTTTAAACACACCCAACCATTTCTGCTAAGGCAATTCTATTATAAACACTTCCATTAATAAAATTGATCAAATCATAAAACAAAGAAAAATCGGAAAAAAACACGATAGTGTTTATCTTTCACTCTGAAATCATTATTTCGCATAACTTCGCGCTATTAGAAGAAGCTGGGTTCATTTAATAGTATTTGTGGGTTTTCGAATAAAAAGAAACAGAAAAAAAAGTGGAAGAAATTTTACTCAGGCGTTTTCTGATATTTTTTCCATGACTGCATGGTCGTATAAATTATGGTTTTCCGTTCATTTTTGGAAAAAAAAAAAGAAAATTGGTGCTTTGTCTGCTATGGTTGTAAAAAAATATGAAAGAAGAGAAACTCGTGAAGTTGAAATAGCGTATATTTATATATCGTGATATATTTTTCCCATACTAAGTCTTCCTTCCCAACAGACTTGGCACTATATTTTATCTCAGAGATATTTTATTTCATCGCAGATTTTTGTTTTTTTGTTTTTTTGCTCGTTTTTATTTTTATTACACCGCACCCCCATCACAATCTCACTTCAATTTGTTGCGTTTCACCATTTTGTAGATGGATTCTATTCCTTATTGTTACGTTTAAATTTTTCTTCGCAAATAATCATCGAATTAATTTTCGTGTGATTTCATCTCATTACGGTTTTGTTTATTTAACATTTGTTGATTACTGCTGAATGTTTTTCTGTAAACCTCCTTTTTGTCATTATAGTTATATATTATTTTGTTCTTTGTTGTTGCCTTGTATTGTTTCGAAAAGCACATCTAATATACAGGGTGATTCAAAACTTATCGTTCAAATTTCGTGAAAAAGTAGAGAATATCTCAGGAAATTGATTTCACATAGAAAAGCAAACTTCATCTGCATGAACAAAATGGGCAAGTGAAGTGAACACATCGAAACAGCACAGTCAAGTGATAACGAATGTGACTTTTATTCCAACAAGGTAAAGTACATTCGTGACCAGTAGTTGCTTCACAGTAGGTGCTCAAAATTGCTACCATTTACACGAACACAGCGCCGTTGAAACGACCACCGAACATTTTCATAAACTCCTGGCATATCAGCCGAAATATGTAGTATCAACATAACGGAACTCCAGACCATAACACAATTGTTGTGAATGATATCATTATCGAACATTCGGGGTCAATGGATCGGCAGAGGTGGACCGATCGCTTTTCACCCAGATTACCTGATTTAGAGCCCATCGATTTCTTTTTTAGCTGGGTTATGAAAGACCATTCGTACCCCCGTCCACAGTGAACCTTATTGCACGAATATTGATCGCAACAGGCATAGTCCGTGATATGCCAGGCCTTTTTCAAAATATCCGGAGGTCAACGCTGTGAATCCTGTGTTCATGTAAATGGTCGAAATTTTGAGTACCTACTGCGAACTTGTACTTTACCTTGTTGGAATGAAAGTCACATTTGCTATCACTTAACTGTACGGTTTCCTAGTGTTCACTTCTCTTGCTCATTTAGCCCATACTTTCCTATCTTGATTTTTGTACACATACTTTCCTATGTGAAATCGGTTTTCTGACGTATTCCCGACCTCCCCAAGAAATTTGATTGATAAGTTTTGAATCACCATGTATATCACTTAGACAGTCGCTAAGAATATAAAGGAAATAAGTATAGTTTTAAATAAATTTAAAGAAGTAAGTAATAATTAAGCATAAAGTATAATTTTCAGATAGTTTTCATGTATATATGTATACAAGAAATAAAATTGTAACATACTAGCCCAGCGAAAATGTTGCTTTTTCTTTCGATTCCCCAAATGCTTGCATGGTATTTATTCATTTTCAGAAGTGTAAATGTTTCTTATTCATAAGTTATTACCAAACTAAAGGAAAGAAATTTTTTTCTAGAGAAAAAGAATGAAATTTTAAGGGCTTAGTTTATTCTGATGTTTTTAAGATGATTTTGTTAAGATGCCGAAGCAAAGATAGCAGTCGCAAAAAATTAACAATACATTCACAGATAACAAATCATTATTCAACAACAGCACCAATGCAGCCGGAAAAATTACACAATCACACTTCAAAAAATATGTTATGCTAGGCCATAAAATTTTCTAGAAGGATAACGGATCTTGACTTCTATTAGAGGGATTGACAACATCCTAGCATTTTCTAAAACTTTTATTTTTATGACCAAGTCACAAAAAGGGCACTAAAATTTTCACCAAAAATGAAGCTTATTGGTCTGGTATCCTTTTGACATCTTTTAAGAATATTCATAAATCTTATGATATCTGCTATGAGACCAATTGTGTAAGGAAATAATACTGTAGGTTTTAATAATATATTTATCCTCCATAGTTGAATTCGTCTAATTTCCGACTCCACGCTTGTAAATTGTAATGTCGATATACAAAATTGTACTTGTATATAAAGTTAAATATTCATTTCTAATTGTAAGCAAATTATTTCAAAAACTCAATAAATATAATAAATCCAAGATGTCGAGTTTTCATTCGTCATTACTACTTTTTTTATTCTATAATTTCGTTAGATCTCAGCATATGTGAAAACTTCTAATTTAATTACTAAAAAAGGTAAGATATGTAAAAAAAATTGTCATAATAAATTATTAATTGATATTATTTTAAAAAGTAAAACGAATGATAAGGGTATAAAATTTAACCACTGTTAATTGAATATTAAAAATATTATTTAGGATTCAACAATCATGAGATTTGTGTACTTAAATAATTAGTATCAAAGTCAAAAAATTGTTAATTAATAGAATATTTTGTTTCTCATCCGATTTAATGAAATTATTTAAAAATTTGGTGGCATATGGCTTTTTGAATTAAAAAAAGTAATTCAAAGAATTTAACAATAGTTACCTGAAGTAATTGCCAGACTATACATTTTTTTAAATCAAATTGCGGCATGTATAACTATATTCTTACTCTTACAATAACTGCAGAATCTTTTGTCTACTTCTACGTAAACCGTTGTCCAGAAATAAAGTTTCAAGTTGCCTACGTTTTTTGAAGTTTATATGATCAGTTTGGAGCAAAACTCCATTCTTTCATACAGTTCTTTTTATTGACTAATAAAAATTTATCTTGTGAAAGAATATTGGTTTTAGAAGTGCAGTCAACAGAAGAAATATGGAATAAGCGCGTTTCCTTGGGGTAAATATATTAAATAAAGAAAAGGGAAAAAAAATATCTTGAAAAAAGTGTATTCTTCTTAAAGTGCGCATTCATCAGTTCATATTTTTATTACTTTCAAAATATCCAGAAGCTAAACGTATACTAAAAGATGGCCTGGATGATGATAAATAAAAACAATATGGATAAAAAATATAGCTGACGAAATTTAAAAACTTTTTTCAATAAATCAAGAGAGTTTGTCAAAGAAAAGAGATAAAAGTCAGCTAAAGTTGAGGTAGCCATATCCTAATTTATTAAATTGTTTTTCTAAATTCTAAGCAATAGCTTTTATTTAGAATACAGTGAAACACTTAGCATCCATGTTATATTTAAATGATGTCTAAATCAAGATTATTGCAATAAATATCTAATTTTTTATACATGCGCTGAAAAAAAAGTTAACCCTCCTGTAAAATACAGATACAGATAAAATACAGACTTTATCACTTTTTTTAAATATATATGCTTATATTAATTGTCTTGCATTAAGAAGAATCATAAAATATACAAAGGTTTTTTAGTTCCATATTTAATTAGTTGCAATCAAAAAGTTATTTTATTACGCAATCTTTCTTTATCTATGTATAAAAATTATAATTCTAGAAGTGATTCTAGATAATGAAACCTTTATGTTGCAATGAAGAGAATTCTATATCAGATATATCAGCAAATGGCTCTAAACATCTGTTTCCTAAGATTGTAAATTATAGATGCGATGTAATCACTTGAAATTATGTTGTTGTTTCTTATGGTACTTGCCACGGACAAGCCCGCTGTTCAATGACACCCAAATTAAATTTCCGCTTGCACAACTTCTTTTTACATGAGGGCACATTCACACATCTCACAGATAGAACAGGAAGAACAACCATGCCCAAACCGGGACTCAAACCCGGTACACCCAGATCACGGGGAAGATGAGCTATCCCTATGCCAGGACGCCGGCTGCTTGAAATTCTTAGTTTTATTATCGATCTTTTTCCTTTTATAGTAATTTTTCGTGAATAATATCTTTAATGCATTACATATTTCAGTTAGCAATGACTTTCAACATTAAAATCAATCATGATCTTCGAGATATTTCAGAAATTCCTTAAAGATTATAATTAATGTAATAAAATAAGAACGATAAAAATATACCTGTCTAAAAAAGAAAATATAAAGTAAAAGAACATCAAAAAGAATGCAAAAATAAAATGGAATACATTAGAATTTTTTTCTTATTTTCTTTTCAACTTTAACTTTCAATTTCAATAACTCAATAATTATATTTATATTTATATCTTTAGCTTCAATGTGATAGCTTTAAATCAAGTGAAGACTCTTTATTTCAAGTATAAATATGCTATGGAAATTATTTTTATCTTTATTAT
>JAPMOR010044163.1:132155-151700 GCA_026543865.1 Argiope aurantia
AATTAACTCTTAAAAGTCAGTGATTTAGTTGATTGGAAATTAACTCTATGACCACCATAAAATCTGTGCTTTCTCTTGTGGTGTATGCATTCTCCTTAATATCCGCTCGAATAAAACATCACATAGAAAAGTACTACACAGAACAAACATATCAAAAATAAACATAACATTTCAATAGTTGCCAAAAACAAAAGAGAGAAAGGCAATTAATAAGCAGACGATATTTAGAAAAGTACAGATATTTAGACTGGAAAATGAAATTATCTGAAATTAAAAACATGCGCAGACGATATTTACAAAAGTAAAAATATTCAAACCTGAAAATTAAAATATATGAGTTATTCCATCAATAAATGCCATAAGTTTGTTTATATCTTCATTATTTTATGAGTTATTAAACATCAAAATGGATCCGGGACTAAATAAACACCCTCTATAGAGTGTGTAAAAGATCATAAAATAATTTTTCTTGAATTTATTTTTTAGAAAAAATAGTATTTCATATTTGTTTCATTTCCTACAGACACGAGCCGAAAATTATATTTTTGCAGATTTCATTTCCAAAAAGATTTAATTTATTTTTAATTGGAGCTTTAATCAATGTGATGGCAACACTTTGAAAAAAAGCTAATTTTTTCCCATGAATGCGAAACGTGCTTAATTTTAATTTTTATTTTTTACGAAAAAAATATTGAAAAACATAGTTAAAATATTTATTTAAAAATTGATTAAAAATAGAAATTTAATTTTAAGATTAAAACATTAGTATCATTTAAAAGATAAACTTTTGATCTTTAACTTGATGTAAAAATCTTTGTTGTGCGGTAATATTTTCGGAATTTATAGCAGAAACACGTCAAAATTTCGCTTAATTTTTAAATAAATAAAATTCTAGTTAAAAATACGAAAAAATAACCCACAGGTGCACATTCCCGGCCTCCAAGGTATACACGTGCCAAATTTGGTAGCTGTAGGTTCAATGGTCTGGCCTGTAGAGCGCCAACACACACACATTGAGCTTTATTATAAGTATAGATATATATATTCGAGGAATTTTGATTGATATAATTTATTCCCAATGACACATACTTAGGCAATACGTCTGTCTTAAAGCTTATTTCTGTTGAATGTAAAAATTTTGAAAATTAAAATTATTGAAGATTTAGCCATCAAAAAAATAAAGACTATATGAATAAAATGAGCATTTAAATATTTCATTATCAAGCCTGAAGCGTTGCGTTTATTTGATTCCGTAATCGTGCATCTTCCACTCATTTTTGAATTTCACTGCATTCTTCAATTGAATACTGTTTTAATTCTAATTTTTATGGATTTTTATCATACCTTAAAAAAATTAGGATTAAAAAAAAGTCTATATAAATTTCACTCGTTTTCCTGAAGTTCCATACTTTTCGTTTAATTTCTGAGAAACAAATATAAAGAAAAAAATTAGTAAAAGGGACTCATGTTTTGCAATATCACAGCATTATACAATATCACATAACCAATAATCACATCTCTTAAGCAAATGTCATTTATTTAAATACTTTTGTTATTGAGTTAATGCAGGCGAAAGAAGAGAAAGAACAGACTGGATGTGAACGTCATGAGTGCTCAGATTTTTATTTTCAGAGTTCCATGCATCAAATTTGTGTGCTTCGTAGTACAATAAAGAAAGCCGGTGCTTCTGTGTCAATTGCTTGGCATTGGCGAAAATTAATTACGAAATTTTGATTTTTGTTCTGAATATAGAATGCTACTTTTAGAGATTTTTTTTGGTAATTAATCGCTGTATACTGTAAAACACAGGCACCAGAAAATCGAATAGGTATTATGCAAACCTTTTTCTGACCGATAGAAACTAAAATTTAATAAAGATCAATAACTGTATTCACAAGATCACTTAACCAAATGTCATTTATTTAAATAAGTGTGTTAATGAGTTAATGCAAACGAAAAAACAGACTGACAGAAGATTAATCCTTTGGCGTTCTTTATTTAAACTTTCAAAAGAACTTACATTTTAGATGATAAAATTGAGAAACAAATTTCATTTTACCTTAGTTGTTACTTCCACCGGAGGGAGAGTGGGACTCCTCGGATATGAGAATGAGAAACTCCCAGAATGGTGGTTGGTTCTCGTCGACTGGGTGAGTACAAAAATGGTGCAAATTTGATTATCCCCTATCGAGGACGGTGCGTACCTTTGCCAATGATTGTCCTTAGGACTCAACCTCAATTCTCGCCAATGCTATCGTGGAAGTCCAATCATTCACATTTATCCGTGTGCCTCAGGGTGGGTAGAAGTATTCAATCTGTGATTACCTGAGTGTTCAATATGAGTTGTTATTTTTATGAATCATGACATTAAAAGGTATGTGAAAGTACTAATCGCCAGATGGTCAACTACTTATCAGATTTAGTTCGAAATTTGATCGGGGTTCTACATTTTACAAAAAACAGGTGTACCAAATTTCATTTATCTAGTTCTTTTCATTTTGTAATAGCCATGTACATTTGCACAAGGAATGCTGAAAAGATAAATTTCCTCAGAATGAATTTTTTTCAAATTTTGATAAGATTTTATAAATTTAATATGAAGTCCCTAAAGAAAAATTTTATCAGTTCAACTCACAGCGTTTTTGAGATTTCAAAGTAAAATATTTTTGGCCGTGCTTTAAAGAATAGACAAACTATTATGATACAAAAGCAATATGGAAAATAAAGACGCTCAGCAATGAAATTATAAAAAAAAAATGAATAAATAAAAGTTATAAGAAAAAAATGGCACGAAGTTTGGTTCGGCAATTATTTCCAGGCGAACAATTCGATTTAACAATGAAGAAGAGGGTTGTTCCGTAAAAGAGTGGAAACAAAATAACTTATTGAAAGTATGTAAAAATAAATATAACGATAAATAATTAAAAAACAGTAAATCTAAAATTTAAAAAATGCTGTGAAAAAATTTGGTACCCACAAGGGCGGAGAAAAGTCGAAAATCAAAATGTACAAAAAAAATGTTTTGCAAAATAACATTAAAAAATATACTCACTCCACAAGGATTTTTTTTTTCGCGTTTGAATTTTTTTTCATCTTATTTTCAACCCAACACTTTCCATGTACGCCTCCAAAAGGAACGAGGAATAATAGTTTGTACTAATTGTAGCCAAGGAAAACCTATTTAAAAACGCAGAAGGAGTAAAATATAAGGAAAGGCTATAAGTATAAGAAAATATTTTGTAAAAAAATATTACATTTCAATCTGGCTTGGTCCCAATTTTGTAACAGTTCTGTAGCTATGACAACAGAACCACATATTAAATTTCAATCAACTTCAGGAAGATATATCTAACAGTTGACAAAGTTAATTTTATATCTATTAATAACTTTATCTATAATAATAACCATACTAAAGAATCAATCTGTTCAATTTGTTGAGTTTCTGTATTCATATATGCATGAATGTACAGACAAACAGTCAACCTGTTGTCGAATTAATTAAAAAAATGTGTTACAAATGCCCAATTTAATAACAAAATTTCTATTTTCTTCCTTTTTGTATTTTTTCCAGGCATCGTATTGCATGATTGCGAACGGGCAGTCAAACAGACAGATTTGGATCTAAATTTGATAAAAGTGTAAAGTTTTGTCGTTTAAGTAAATTTTCAAATTATACCAGTCAAATTTGTAACATTTTTAATATATCGTGCTCATAATATAACAAATGATCCTATAGATCTGAAATTGAATCATAGTTATTTGAAACTGAATAATTCTCTGAACCTCGAAATCAAACTATTTGAGGACTACAATGGATACTCTTGCATGCTTTGCGTATATTGATTTTGGGATATTGCATATAAAATAATAAATCTAGTAGCAAATTAAAAATAATAACTCTAAATATTTTTGTGATAAAATTTAGTGCTAATCAGATAGGGGAGGAGTGTAATATAAAAATAAATTAAATAAAAATATCTCAAAATAATCATTAAAAAATATCTACCCTATGTTTTTCACTTCCTTTTTTTCGATCCTTATCAAAGAAAGCGCCATTTTTATTTTGCGCCTTCAAAAAGCACGAAAAATCTTAATTTATACGAACTTGCAGTAAAAAAAAATATTTTGAAACGCAGAACGAATAAGAACTATAACAGTTTTTTTTTTAATCTATTCATTCCAAGGTCCATATTTCTCATTAAACGCATCCAACTTCTACCAGGACATAGTTTGCACGAAATTATACGAAATAATGATTTGAAAATGAAAGTAAAAATGCTATCGCATCTTAGTTTTTTGCTTCTGTTTTATTAACGGAAGTGTGACTGTGAAATAGTCTCTGTAAGAATCGTTGGAAATGTTTGAATCTGACTCAATTTTTGTTTTTCTTTTCAACATTTTTTTTTTTAGTATACGAAAATAAAGAATATTATATCTTCTATTCTTCGAATGAAAATTCAGAAATAATTATTCTGTAAATAATTTGGAAACAATTTAGGATTTATTTTTTAAATTTAATAGTTAATTATCTAGTTCAAATTTTTATGTTCCATGTTTAAAAAGGTATTTTTCAATGTCTGGTCATTAAACACAAGAAACATAAAGAAGCGATTGCATTACGATGAAAACACAAGTTATATAAATCAATTGAAATCAAATGTGATACATACCACTTTCAGAAAAATTTGCAAGTTTCGCAACATAAGAAATATTAAGAACTAAATTACCAATCTTGTAAACTGAAATCGCTTGAATTCCCTTTCTTTAACATCTTCAACAAGATTTAACGTATTTCATAGGTATTATTTAAATTCTAGATCAACACTTGTTCTTAATCGTAAAAAAAGAAGAGTTAAAAAAACAAAAATTTCTCACTGACTAAAAATTCTCATTACAAGCAAAAGACGAAAAACATATCAAAATCGAATCAAAGTCAAACAATAAATAATTACTACAGAATAAATATTCATTATTTCTGTTTCTATCTTCTATATATATTTATAAGGTTTTAAAATGTTTGAATAGTTTTCAATTATTCGAAATTAAACTTACATAATCAATTAATTTGCTTTAAAAAATTCTATGTACTCCTCGTGTTATAATTTTATACAATAATCATTAAGAAACACTTGAGCAGATATGACAATACGGGAAAAGTTGCTGCGCACTTGACATAGCTAGTTCTAATAATCCAGTTTAATATAATCATTCTTTCGGATAATAACTATACTAATTTGGTGCATGTCAGTTAATTTCCGTAACGCATTCTTCAAATAGTTGACTTCCTTTTGAGTATGTTATCGTTATTATAATTAGCACATGGGGTGGAGGAGAATTAATCATATTTCGTCTATGGAATTCTCATTTCAGCCATCATTCACTTTTTAAAAATCTCACATTCTTTATTCTGAAATGTATTTTAAGAGATTTATTGGTCTGACAATAACTGGATATTTCTATAATGTGTTTTGAGAGATGAAAAAGTACGCACTGAACTCCGCCACAAACTGGGTCCACAACATGTCTTGTCATCTGAGGAAGAAAAATCTCTTTAAGAAGGAGAATTATTGAACCACTTTTTTATGAGGTCTGTCATTTTTCTCATCAATTTCACATCCTTTACTCTACAGTAAATGTTACAGATATTTTTCTTCTTCTATATTTTTCTTTTCTTTTTCTTCTTCTAGAGTTTTTATGTGCTAAATTTGAAAAAAAATCGAAACAGCATTGCCCTAAGTCAATGAGTGTATCTCTTAGCTGTATAGTAGCATAAGAGGAAACCTATGAATGGTTGTAAATAGAAATTTCTAGTTTATTTTAGGGACAAGAAATTCTCAGTAGGATTGAATTCATACATTTATGAGATCGTATTCCCTTTTTATGTCTGAGCAAATCTCGATATCATCCATTACAATCATTCAAAATGCAGTTCTTCATCATCTGCTCATGCAAGCCGAATAAAAAACATTCTAAAGTTCTTTACAAAGGGATCTTCGTAACTAATTATCTTATTTTCTTGTATACGAAGTACACAGCGAAACAGCATCGTAATCTTCAAAAAGTTCCACATAAAGATTTTGCTAAATCTTCATTTTTCAAGTCTGCCTGATTTAACAAAATATGGATGTATATGAAATTGATGATTCAATACCGCCATGATCAGGTCAAATGAAATTTGGTATGCATTCTCTATACAAGAATTGTAATTTTGGGCAAAATTCATTCTCAGAAAAATTTCCCTTCTCTCACAAAGAAAATGAACCAACAAAATACAAGATTGAAATAAAAAACTTTAACGTACAGTATTCATATTTAAAGAAAAAAACAGTTTAAAATTTTAAACCAAGTGCATCAGCAGGTTAATCACCTGTTTGTTTGTACATTCACATATTTGTAAATACAATAATTGAATAGGCGCAATGACTTAGGAAAGTAAACTTTGGTATATGATTTTGTTATTAAAATTGTAATTAGTGTAGAATTTTGGTTTTAGTACAGGTCTAAAAATATCATCCAAAATGTATATTATCTTTTTTATCCTATATTAGAAAGCATAAAACAATCTTCTGCAGGTTTTGGGAAATCGAACTTCTGTTGCGTTCAAGATCCATCTTTTTATACTTAAAGACAGCGGATAAAATATTTATTAAAAAGCATGCAGGAGGTGATACACCACTCCCTCTGGTGTATCTTTTTCTTTTCTTTTTCCTCTGAATAAAGCGCTTTATGCTCTCCACCATCAGAGCAAATGTAAATTCTGTACATTATTTTTTATGCCTAAGTATATGCTCATTATTATTTCTTATGGGAGTCATTAACATTTTTTCTATGTCAATTCATTTATATATTAATATTACTTATAAGTATTTTCTACTTTTTGCTGTAGCCGCAAATGTTACAAGAAAAATATTTTTTAATGTGTTTGAATATTGTTGTTTTTTTTTTTCGTTCTTCTACTTTTGCAGATAGTCATCTCAGATATCTAATGTTTTAATGCATAAAGTTGCTCCATATGTTACCAATGTCTTAAAGAAACAAACTTTCTGATTGTAGGTACAGAGATATGGTGTGGTGTTTTTGTCATAATATAATTATTTATAACTATGATAATATATCTATTTCAATGAAAATATTTCACTTCCTCCAACCGATGCTTAAAGGCATCTCAAAATATTTTAAAACAAGTCGTAATAACAAAAGAGATATTAGTATTATACAGACCATCAACATATTTTTCAGTCAAGTGTAAGGAACATGTTTAATTAATACTTTAGAAAATATGCTCTTTAAAGCTATATTGTTTCATTTTGCAAGAATTTTTGCATTAATTGTATTTATGTACATTTTTAATTCAATATTGTTTTTAAATTTTTAACTGTTAAGGAATGGTCTTACACTCTTTGTTAAAGTTTTCAATTAAATGTGTCTTGAAATATTTTAAAAATATTTATAATAATAAAAAAGCATTCGCGAGAATAGTTAAATGCTATTCATATTTTCAGTTAAATTTTGGAATACTTCTTCATTAGTTCTTTGGAAAACACGCTTTTTTTTAAGCTACATTGTTTCATTTTATTAAAAGATTTACATTAATTGTTTCTATGTACATTTTGAACTGAATACTCATTTTAAATTCATCATTTAAAGGAAAGCCCACACTATTTATTAGAATATTCGATTCATTTCGTGCTATCACCAAACTAAAAACAATCTTCCCAACTATGGGCTTTTATTCCTATCTTTAGATGAAAGATAAGTCCTATTTAAACCGATTCCACTTTTAAAATCAATCTTTGAATTATTCCTGCCAATAAATTCAGAGTATCTTTGCAGTGTGAATGAGATCTTCACACTTGCATTCAGGTCATTCCTTTTGGATTTAGCATGAATGCTTCAGAAATCTATTTTCCGATTCTTAAGAGCTTCGAGAAGTGGATTCAGAAAATTGAGCTCGAATTCAAATGAATGTAGGAACCTCTTAAAGGATCTTACCTAAATTCACGTCATTATCATTTTTGTGCCAATACTGTTAGAATCAAATAGTTACGAAATGCTTTGAATGTTTCTATACAACACCTTTTATAACTTCGATAGTTGCCAGTCGAATAAGTACGACACAAATTTTCCAAAGGAGATACCTTTCATATAAATAAAAACATGCCAAAAGAATGTAATAAACAATTTAAATATTAAAGTAATTGATTGATTAATGATTTTTTGAAAATAATACTTGATTTGTTAAACTTCTTTTCTTGTCAAAAGCAATTCAATTAAAATCTTAATTTATTGACATTATGATGAATTTTAAAAAAGGACATTTTTTCATAGTTTATAAAAAAATTAGGAAATAATGCCAAAATTTTTTTTATTTAATATAAAAGTGAAATACTGAAAAAAAAGTGTTTTACTTAAAAATTAATAAGGCAATTTAATTAAATTTACGAAAGATACGAATTTTTAGCAGGATGCATTGAAATAACAGAAGATAGCATAGATTTAACCATCCTGATATTTTTATAAATTATTTAATGCTTGGTTATCATTCATTCTGACCAATAAGTTTCATAAATCTTTAATTGATTACGTTGCCTCAGTATGTTGCTCAAGTTTTATAAAAATTAATAACATGAATGCAATGTTTTTTTTTTCTTTGAGTGGCTGAAAAAGACAACACATGAAAGATTATTTTAATATTTGATTCTTCATTATTAGAAATATATACACTTAAATTTTAAATGGATGAAAGAATTTCCGAAATTAAAAAAATTGCATCCTTTACAAAAGTTTCAGTTTAAAACAAAATCATATTTCTGTAAATTTTCTTGAATACAAAGAAGAAATATGAAAAAGCTAACAAAGACTTTATAAAAAATATATAATCTTATAAATAATTGTTTTCTGCTCAAGTGAAAACAAAATCTAAATATTTAGTTCCATTTATAGATAACGTTTTATGCTTTTATGTAAAAATAATATCACTAGATGGCGTCAAACAATCTCAAAGTTCTAAAGCAATAACTCCGAACTTAACAGCCACATCGCAGTTCAGAGGCAATGGAACGGCATTTTCATATATGTTTGACAATTGCATTTCAAAAATTGAAATCAAAAATTAGTGAATCAAAATTTCTGTTCAAGAAGATTGCATAAAATGTAGTGAAAGAAGCATCAAATGATGAAGGATGGCTAATTGAGCAGTTATGTTGTCAAACTCTGATCAATTTTTTTTTTTTTTTAGAACAGCATTATTTGTTTGGTTTTGGATAAATTTTTGACAACTGTACAACTTTTTACAAAAATTCACTATTTTAGATTTTTTATAAACATAATGACAGAAACAGAATGAAAATAAATGATTTGAGGAGGGATTTTTTTCAAATTTTAATGCAGATAATTCACTTGTGGCTGTAAAACAATATCAAAAATCCCTTCGAGATTTTATATATATTTTTTTTACATTGTGACAACTAACCTAAGTAATAATTCTAAGGTTTTTATTTTGCATTATAAAAAATACTTCCCCATCTTTATGTATATAAAGGAATTTTCCATTATAGTGCTATGAAATCGTGAATCATTTGTAATAATTTCAATAAAAAAAAGCAACGCGGCAAAAATATGATGCAGAAGTACATGTCAGGACATGATTTACAATTGAAAAGAGGTCACACATCAAGTGTGCACACGTCAAGTGTGCAAGGCAAAACAAATTCAGAAAGAAGAAAAGTTGTATTTCCATACATTGATTGCAAGTTACAGAACTTTCTTAAATTTATTAATTAAAATTAAAATTATTCGAAATGTAATGATTGAAAAACTGGAAAAAGGGAATAGTTTGAAGCGTGTTGCTGATGAATTTGGAATTAACAAAATTTTGTTTCATGAAATTGGACAGGGAAATTGGAATTGGTAAGAACATGATTAATCTGATAATTAAACAAAAGTTGAATTACTGTTTTTCTTTGTGTAATATTTTATACTGTAGAGATGTATCTATAAAGTTATTAAACAAGATAATTATCAAGGAAGTTACTAAACAAGGTCTCTAAGAGTTTTCTTCAAATAAAAAAAGCAGATTTTGCTATTGACAGATTAACTATCATTTTAAATTTCCTAAGTCTTTAATCATATTTTAAAGGTTTTTAATTCAAATCATTTAATTTCATTACTAAATTAATTTTAAATTTGATGAAAGGGAAGGTTAATATTTGCATATAAACAACTACTCGGATTGATTTAGTTTATTTTTAACTGACTATACAATCTAATCCTCATATTGATAAACTAGCGTAAAAGATTTATAATTTAATCAAACAAATAACATATTTTATTAATTGCATTGCCTCGGAATATTACTTCAACAATTATTTGAACATATGTTATGTCAAAACACACATTAAAAATTATTAATATAAACATATATGTTTCAAATTATATTTGCTAATAATTCAAAATTATTATTGTGAATTTTACTATGATTTTTAAAATCTTTTAACAATTCACATTTTAAAACTCGCAAACAAAAACTAATTTTTTAAAAATCTTATTAAATGTGCATGGTGATTTATTTTTATTTTACGTGATTTCATTTCAGAAATATTTTCATTTCTTTCTGCATGTTTCAACATGCAATAATTTAACAATATCTTTTCAATTTACTGTGCATAAAATAATCATAATACGCATACTTATTATATTATATCACGCATACTTATTTATATGGTGCAGCTACGACCTGGTGTTATAGCCTAGGTTTCGAATTTTAAGATTCGCTTGGTTAATATTCTCATGCATAAATCTTTTGACTTCTTCGCGAGTTCACTGATTTTTTAATCATTTCTTCTAAAAGTTGCATCAATAAATATGGTTTAAAATCTACAAAAGATGATACTGAAAAAAAAGTTTTCTTTATGTCGTTATTCCATAATTCCAAATTTTTTCGTTCCTTCCCATACAGCTTCAAAAAATTTTTGAAACAGATTTGTTTTTTACCATTCCTCAACGGATTAATGGATTTTTTCCCCTTCCTGACTCTCTGATATGCTTACAAAGTAGCTTTCAATTACTGAAACTGAAAAGTAGTATTAAAGTAGTTTTGAATTATTCAAAGAATAATGAATTATATTTCTAAGGTACTTTATAAGCAAACCTGATTACAAAATTATTAATATACCAGGAAAGTTTCATAAATTTCGTCTGAGTGACTTAATCTAAATTTCTTTACAGTTTTGCGATATTATTATCATGGCCACATATTAAATTTCAAATTATTTCTTATTGACAAGTCTATCAGTAAACGAATTTAATTAAAAATCTGTCGTTGTCTTTTTCCATAATAAAGTCATAATTAAAAGTTAATCTGTTGAGTTTATTAAGTTATCGAGTTCATATAGACACAAATGCATAGACACAATCAACCTTTATAGAATCTGATTCAAAATGTGCTACAAACATAAAATTTCATGATAAATACGTCTGTCTATCTGGAAAGATGCATTTTTCAAACCACTGTATTCACACGTTATCGGGTTGAGAGTCAGAGAGATAGATTTCGTTCATAATTTGATGCATATCCTCAATTTTGATAATAACTACATTCCACAAAAAAAAATTAATTTTTTTTTAATTTGTTTTTATGATTACTTGAAGATATGTATGTTTTCTTACATAATTTGCATTGACTCCCGGGGGGTACCTCGGAATGAGGATGAGATGCTTCCGATATGGTGGTTGGATATCGCCACACAAAAAGGTGGGGGGTCTGGCATCCTCCCATAAATGACGGGACGTACGTCATTCATGAAAGATTGTACCGTGGCCGGTAATGTCCCTTAGGACTCAACCACAGTTTTCGTCAGTGTTGCTGTTGCGGCGGTCCGATCATTCAGTTTCTTTATCCGTGTGCTTTTGGGCGGGTTGGAGAGTCAGAGATAGGATTTACATAATTTGTATTGTATACTGCATGTCTAGATTAAATTCGAGTGACCTAAAATTTTAAAATGCTTAATTAGTTCTTAAAAGATTAAACCAAATGCATGAGTACTTTTATTGATAATAAAACTTCAAATAGAACAACATGCTGACAACATTACTGCAGCTTTGACTGTCAAAAACTTCTTTCTGAATAAATAATCTGATTAAATTAGGAAAGTTAATATCAGTTTGAATGATGGCCGTCGAAATAATTTGTTTCGCGCTCTTTAAAACCCATTTAAATCTATTGATCAATTAAAGGCGAAAATAATTTCTATTTAAACGAGGCATTCCAGGGGAGGTAATAAATTGAGCTTTAAATTAATACATGTGTGCAGGAAGATAAAATTCTCATTCTTTCAATTCTTTGTCGTGAAGAATAGAATTCACGTATTAAAGTAGCCGGAAATAAAATAACTTTGAATTTTACTTTCAAAATTCTTGTTGAAAGTTGTTAAGAACATTTAATGATGGAAAGTATTAGTCATGTACTTTTTGAATTTAATTATGTATTCTCAACAATTATTTTCATTGAAAGTTTTCTGTAATTTCCTGATCATGCTAAAATCTTTAAAAGGAGAATTATTAAAAACGATTATTCCCTTCTTAAAGAAATAAAATGATTGGAAAACTTTGTTCCAACTATAAGAATGTGCCTTTGAATGAATTTTATATTTTAGAACAGATTTCACAAACTTTTAACTGTCTCATTTCAAGCTATTCTCAAGCTTATAAACTATAAAATATAATTTAAAATGGAAATAGGAAATAGATCAGTTGCATATATTTTGTCTCAAAATTGAAGTTAATCACAGAATAACATCGAAATTTGAATCACTTTTATACTGTTTTGCGTTGTTAAGGCTGTAATGTAGGTGGTATTCGGTTTCAGAATTCTATATATAAAAGATGAAAGTTATATTGCATAATGTCACAAATTATTCTCAACTTTACTTTTATTGTTCTGGTAATTATTTAATTTTGATTCTCTGCGACAGTATTGAGTTTCTTATCATTCAAAAATAAGCTAACGTTGGATAACAAATATTTGAAAACCCAATGTTTTTCCATACTTTCGGAACGTTCTACTTAGAAAAGAAGAAAATAAATCTGATGATTATCTCTTCTGTAGAAACCAAAAATCAGATCATTAATCCTACATGAAACCAGAAAGTCCTTCATTATACTCTTAATAAATATTTGTTGAAATATCCCATGAAATAAATTTGTTTCAACGAAAAACAAAAATTAATATATTGAGAGATGCATCCAAAAGCATGAGAATTAATATATCTATATGGACTTAATGTGAGTTTTTTTAAGAGAAGAATCGTTGAAACTTTTCAATATTTTTAGTGCATTATCTAATAATACTATTTTAAAAAAAATTTCTATTCAAAAAAGAGCAAATTGAATGATAATTAACCCTTTTGAATTATCTGAATCTCATAATTATCTCATAATGAATCTGATAATCACCTTTTTTTGTAGAAACCAGAAAGCAGACTAATACCGTTCATTTCATTTTTAATTACGTTTTGTTGAAATCTTCAATAAAAATTTTATTTCTTTTAACCAAAAAGAAAAGTTGTACATGAAAAGGAATATACCTGAATGCACCTAATGTGAGTTTTTTAAGATAATAAACATTGAAATTTTTTAATATTCTGATTGTATTATGTAATAATATACTCAGAAATACTTCTTAATATTTCTAATTGAACCACATTGTAATATTTCTAAGTGAAGCTGCGATTATCAATATGATCTTTAAATTTTGTATTTTAGGAAGTATCCTCCGGAAAATAAATATTTTTCAAATTCGGTTACAAATAGAAGACAGATATTTTAAAATGGTAAACAATATCTGTCTAGCATTTCTAAGAATGTATCCTATATTTCTAATATTTTGAATATATTTTATGTCAGAACAGGTCATAAAATCTTTTTATGTTAGACTGAATAAAGGATTCAATCTTATTTCAATTTAATTTATAGTATTTGAATGTTAGGAGAAGCAGACTTCATAAATAAAGGTATCTGTTATCCCTTTCTTGCATATATCTATTTCATCTAATAAAAATACATGAAGGTTTGTATTAAATTTTTCGAAATTTTACATGCACATATTACAAGTAAAAATATAGGCTGTAGTTGAATCCTTCTAGAACTATTTTAATAAAATTATTTTTTAAAGTTGCAAGAATATCTTTTTAGAGTGTAATTTAAATATGATACAATTTTCCTACCGGAAAATAATTGCTTAAATATACATTTGATATATAAAATGTAATTTGTGTCAATACCTTTTATAACAATAAGAGTGCTTTGAATATTTCTCTAAACTTATCTATACTTTCATATTTTAAGGCGCCGTGTTACTTGGAAGAAATTTATCTTAAATTCTAGAATGTATATTATTCCTAATTTGTACTCTTTTTTCTTAAAGAACAAATTTAAAATTGCTTGTTTATATTCAATTTTCTTATTAAGATTAAACTTCTAAATCATAAAGTAATTGAAATTATTGTTTTTCCTATATGGTATAGCAATAGAAAAATATCTTGCTTAAATATACATTTGATCTATAAAATGTATTTTAGTCAATGCCTTTTAAAACAATAAGGTTACTTTGAATATTTCCTAAACTTATCAATACTTTCATATTTTAAGGCGCTGTGCTCCTTGGAAAAAAATTGATCTTAAATTCTAGAATGTATATTATTCCTAATTTTTACTCTTTTTTCTTAAAGAACAATTTTAGAATTGCTTGTTTATATTCAATTTTCTTATTAAGATTAAAAATTCCAAATCATAAAATAATTATTTTTTTCTTCTAATATGATACAGTAATAGAAGAGATAAAACTGTTGAAATTCTAATAATAAAATCTTAAATCTAATAAAAGTCTATTATACTTTGATAACTATTTTTCAAAATCTATGTGTGTATGTGTGTTTTTCAAAATATCAAAAGAAATTTTTTAGGAAAACAATATAATAATAATATATTTCTATATATTTATAATATGGTTTTTACCGAAATCCGATTTAAATCACACGTATAATCATTAAGAAGAAGCATATGAATTTTTATACAGAAATTTATTCATTACTTTTAAAACATATATTACTGTCTGTCTGCAATATGCTTAATTTATCATTTTATATATATTTCCTCTTCACTAAATAGTTGTCAGGCTGATTTTTTTAACTATGTAAAACTATGTAAAAAATGTAATGTAAAAAAACTATGTAAAAAAAGTCCTCAAGGAAAATATCAAAAATATTTAGCAGATTTCTTTCCTCTAGGCATTTTTTCCTTAACTCGAGTCTTCTTTTATTTCTTTTATACTTCTCATCAACAGCAACAGCAGAAAAAAATGTTTACTTCAGGATTAAGAAGATTCAGTTCTATCCTGAATTTAATAATGGTCTAGTCGTCAGATTTATCAACTTTCCTAGAGTAATGGAGAACGAAATTCTGTCTTAAGGCTTTGTGGTCTAGAGATTTCTTCTTTAATAAGTGTGCTCGATTTAATATCTATCCTTATTGGATTATAACTGTTAGTATGACTGATAAAAGTGATAAAAATATAAGAATAGGATATAAAATATCCTTACAAAATAAATAAAGAACATCAATAACGATACAGATATAAGGCAATAATTTATTGGAAGAAAGCAACACTTTAAAAGCTGTCATAAAATTTACCAGAGTAGTTTTAAAACATTCATGCTTTTGGAAAAATTAATTTTAATTAAATATTCCTTTGATTATTCTTTTTATAGGTTACTTTAGACAGGAATTCTTTATTAACCATTAAAAGGAATTAACTTATTAATATCACCCTCTCGTGAAGATAAGTTAAATCTGACATTCCTTGAAATTAGGCTTTCTATCGTTCAGTTCAATATTTCAATAAGATATTTAAGAAACTTTCTAAATAATTTTGAATAAGATTTTAAAACATATTTAAATATTAATTTGATGTTGCAATATTCAGCATAAGGAAATCAACCTATTATGAAATGGAAACAGAAAGCTAAATTTCTCTATTTTTCTGTCAGTTATTTTTTTAAATATCTCAAGAAGATTATGGAAACAGAAAAATTATATTAGTATGTGGAAAATAAAAATCATGAATTAAAACTTTAAAATATCATATAGCCCTATATAATGCAATGTCTTGATACAGACTGATCAAATAACGAAGCAGAATTTCCAGACAATTCTTTATTTTACAGCCCTACATATACAAAAGAACATGTTCTAATCTTGGTTAGATAAATAGTTATTTACACCTGTAGTAGGAGATACAACAGTCGAAGTCGAAGGTTTATCTTGAAACTCACTTCTCCATCAATACGGAGAAACAACACCACAGGGAACTAACAGGTTCTTAGTGAACACGAAAACTGCAGGGGTAGTTCTCGGACTACGAACTCGTAGGCGTAGTCCAACAGTCTGCCTACAATTCGTTTCTTCTCCTCTCCCTAAAAAAAATCTTCGCGCTTTATTTCGGCGACAATCTCCGCCTCTTAATTTACTTTGGTCATTTGAGTTCTCTTTCGGTCAATCGGGATTCAGCAATATGCTCCCTCAGCGGCGCCAATTGGTCGTGGGAAGGTCCTTTTAGTGATGCACCTTTCATAACTGACTATTCTGGAACACGGAGTTATCATAGTCCTTTCACAATGGGAAACATTTAGCATCCAGATGTTTGGACACCCTTTCTCTTTGAAGGTACTATGAATATCTCTTGGGCGAGGAATTGCCACATGTGGTCTTTCACTGTAGTCGCTAATGAGCAGATGCGAAACCACCCAGGTGAAAAGATCTACCATCTGGCTATCTCGAGGAGCTTAGTAATTAATAGCGACGCCACGGCTGGCTGTAAATGTCTCTTTTTAAATTATCTGTTGTCAAAAAAATTCAAAATTGAAATTATATTAAATCATTATTTTTACATTACGTTACCTTTTTGAAATTGATTGCATTTTCTGGAAGGAAAGCACAGAAAATAATATTAGAATAAGTTGAGAATTTACATTAATGTAATGAAATGAATAAATTTTTTGTGTAATTTGTCTATACTATTTATTAATATATTAAAATATCTTGGCTCAAACCGAAAGAGATTCATTTATGATCCTGAAACTACAGACCTGCTTTCCATTTATAATTACTATGCTGCTTATTCAGTATTCTGGTTAAATTTTTCCTTTCCTCTCAGTTATCTAAATTTGAACGGATTCGTTCAAAAAAACAGATATTTAAGCCATGATAGCATCAAAAGGATTTTATTCAGATTCAGAGAAACATGTAAAAAACTATTATTCAAATTGCTTGAGAAATATCTTATCCAATGTAATATAATTTCTTTTTTCAGTATTACCAACTATTTTATTTTAAAAACACTTAAATTTCTTTGTTGCATTTCAAAGAAACAATCTTAATAAATATTTTGTATTTAAAATTTCCAAACAACGTGGCACAAACTATTAAAGTTCTTTAAAAAAAATAAACACCAGTTTTAAAAGAATAATTTAAAAGTATATTGGCACTTCTCTTAATGTAGTAAACTAAGTGGGATTTTCTTAAAGAGGCGATGAACTCGGAAAGATGATAGTAGGATTAATAGGAACAAAGCGTATCTGGGACATGATATCACAAACATGTTTAATTAATAAAGAATATGAAAATGCTTCTTAGATAAAGAATTCTTGTCCTGATCTGCTGAATATATTTTTCGAGTATGATAATGTGCCCATTGCACAACCATCTTCATAAATACACTGGTGGCTCTTGACCATTCGCTTCTTTTCTTCGGTTTTCAGACTTTAATCACTTGAAATTCTCCTTTTGGAAATAACTTCCTTATATAATACAGGATGTCACAGCAAGGATTTTTATCACTGCTGAACATATCACCATCAAACGCAATGGCGTTTAAAATATCCAGCAATTCAGTAATTTCAAAAACTTCTAAAATTATTTCTTTTTAAGTCTTTAGTCCACAGTGAACACTTCATCTTAGATTAAACTGCATTGTTAAAATGTGAAAAGAACTTTCATATACTTTGAAAATTTAAATATTTTCTGTTTAGAAAATATTTAACCTATTTATTTTAACAATAAGCATTTTTTCTTTTATTCAGAAAAAGAATATGAACAAACAATGCTTTTATCTCAACATGAAAGGCTATAATATTGAAATTATCATCAAATGTTTGCTCATCAATTAGCAATAAAATGTTTTTTTTACATTACATCTAGTGCTCTTTCAAAATCTTATTGTTTTGAATGCCTTAAATATAAATCATTTCTGTTTGTTTCTTGAATGTAATATTGTTGCTTAATAGGTCCCTAATTATTGCTGGTTAATGGAATGGCTAGATTCTAGCCTATTAGCCAGCAGTAAGCGACTGAAATAAATACAAAAGATTGAATATTAAGAAGTTTCATAAAGATTAACATATTTTAATTTACTATATTGCTCTACACTGCATCGCTATCAACGACAACGACTACCACAAGAGAAAACTACTTCTAAGGAGATTATTGCAAGGGCTTGGACAGGAGTTGGCGTTGATTACATGTAGACAGTATGGGTTAGCTCTTATCATCAGATAGACAAGTTGAAATCGATTCTGATTAAATATCTGTATATTAAATATCAAATGAATTGATTAACTTTCAGAAACGCATATAAAACAACATTGATTTGAAAATATAAGTAAATTATTATTGTCAAAATTCCTAACAAATAATACGATAAAAAGGGAATTGAATATAGATATTTCAATAATATTTTATAGGGAAAATACAAATCTCTGCCTTATTCTATTGCTATATTTGCTGCCATGAAGAAATTTTCGAACGTTGCGAAATAAGGAAAATAGTTTATCATTCTTATGTTTGAAACTGAACAAAGAAAAAAAATGAAACTAAAAGTATAATTTTCTTTAAACAAACTCAAAAATTCCTATAAAAAAGAATCATGTTATTAAAGTACAAGAGGATGGATAAAAGCTGAAAACAAAATTTGAAGTGTTTATCATCTCCTCTGAAATCCTTATTTCGCATAACTTCGTGCTAACTACGTCCAAGTGGAAGACTGGATGTGTTTAAAGAAAAAATGTGGATCTACAAATGAAACGATGGAGAAAAAAAAATTAAGGAGCCGTTTTACTTCTCATTCCTTCTGAGTTTTGGGATATTTTTACCTGAGTATAAGTTCTTATAAATGACTATTCCTCGTTCTTTTTGTAAAGAAATAATAAAAATGATATTTTGACAGGTAAGGGGGGGGGGAGATGGTAGAGAAAAGAATGGAATGGAAATAATATTTTTAGTTTCTAGTATACGAAAAAGAAAGGAAGTATGTAACGAGGTCAGATTTTTCTGAGTTAAAAAACACATTCTTAGAAATATGTCAGTATGTGAACACAATAAGTCAAAAATGCTTTGACCTAGAAATATGAAAGTTGATAAGCGAAATTTATACTAAATATGTAATTTTATTAAATTTTGGATCAAACCCATTCTCACTAAGCAAGTCAGGTTATT
>JAPMOR010044164.1:0-81959 GCA_026543865.1 Argiope aurantia
ATTTTAACTGCAATAGAATTTGAATCGATATGATTATTATTAATAAATATACAACCGAATTATAATTTTTCTTAACGACTCAAAAGTAAAAAAAATTAAAGAAAAATTTTTATTTTTAAATTTAATACTATTTAAATTTAATATTAAATTTAATAAATAATAAATTTTAAATTTAATACTATACTTATTTTTTAAATAAAATACTAGATTAAAAAATTTGCAAAACCAGTATGTTTTATAAGCAACGTAATTAGAACATTAAGGAGAAATGAATGTGAAAAAAATAATCAATGGAATAGTAAATATCATAAAAAATACATTATAAACAAAATAAAATTTTCCTTTTCATATAGTTTTAGTATAAGAGTTTATCACATTATATATTTTTATGTAAAGAATATTTTTATTTTGATAATAAAGCAAAAAAAAAAAAATCTTCGTTTTTATAATTTGGTTTTTTGTTCTGTATTTTAAATAAGTATATAGTTTGTTTTACATATTTGTACACTAAGAAAAAGGCTTAAAATGGTAATTTTTATTCCTTGATTCTTGTTTTTCTCTTGAGAAAACAAATCAATGTAGTGCAAATAAGAACAATTTAATAGATGTGGCATCCTTCTTTGACTCCTCTTTAATATATATATATATGTATGTATGTATATGTACGTATATTATCTCAACAAAAAATTAAAAAAAACATAATGTCGTAGAATCAAGCTTTCCATACATATGGCCATTTACGGAAATCCTTATTGAAATCTTTGCTGCATCAAAACTTAACAATCGTTTGTAACGGAGGCAGAAAATAAATCACAACTACTCTAGTGAAACAGCAATAAAACTTTTCTGCAAAGGGAAAAAAAAATGACTTAATTTACTCTACTCAAACTTAATGAATACATTCAGTAGAAACGCTTTCTCCCGTCTTTATTTTTGTTGTCAAAAAACAAGTTTCCATCTCGCCGTTACCCTAGTCATTCGCTGAATAACCTTGAAAATGACGTAATATCTCTCTTGATCACCGTCAGTGTCCATTCAACTCATCGGAGCAGCTGGACGTGTTTTACTACAGTTTGATGTCGATTGTTTTTGTTTTCGACAAGTTCAACGATATCTCAGACGGGTACAGACGAATAGGAGAGGAAATAAAGGCGTTTTCTAATTGAAATCGGAACATTGCTTGAATTATGTATTTTATTAGTTGTTTTTGCAACGGTATTTCAAGGATTATTATATTCATTCTTTTTTTTTTTTTTTCAATGTTTGCAGTATTAGTGGCAAGCTGTTGCCGCGATTTAAGTGACTTACTTATTATAAATAAAGAGACCAAAAGACAGGAATTTGTCTGGGTGTTCTTGATTTCAGTGTTTGTTTTGGATTGAAATGAATACATTTAATGTGGGATATAAAGGAGATTAAAAAAGAATTTTCAGAATTGACTTCGATTAAAAATGAAATGACATCTTTTTTTAAAATGTTTCTGCTCTTGTAATGATTGGAATTTTAAAAGAAATTTTATAGTCACTTCTTGATATGTTAAAGCTTGAAATACTTTACATTTGCGTACAATAAATGGAAATATAATGTTTTTATATGTTTAGATTTTAATAAATTATTTTAATAAAATTTGGAATTATATACTTATTTCACCTCGTTGTCGTAAATTTGAGAAGAAATTTTATATCATGTTTTCATAATATTTATAATAATGATGTATAAATGAAAAACTACTTTTTACATGCTTACAAATGTGAGATTTGAGAGAAAAAAAAGTTTTTTAAAAAAAATTTCTTTTCTAATTTTTTTCTTTAAGTTAGATTGTTTCTTTTAAGAAAATTAAAGATTTCTATTTAACTGACAAAACATCTTGTGATATATTTTCATTCCCAGCGGAGTCTATCCATAAGACTTCACAATCATAAGAAAAATTTAACTATGGATTATATCTAAACATATCACTACATCTTCTACTTGATAACAAAATGTGCTTAGTTTTGTCAATAATATATTACTATATATGGATATGTTACCTACAAAGTATGAAATATGAAAATTATTGCATACTTTCCCAAGGCATTGTATATAATACCTAGGCATTCTATAGAATGACAAATGCTATTTAGGCAAAGTATGAAAAAAGGTCCTGATAAAGCTATTATAAAAATGATGTGCATCTTCAAAAACACAAATTATTCTGAAAAAAAAAAACCCCAACAACAATGAGAGTAGTTAAAAAATTATTCAAAATACGTAAAGAAAAATGAAAGTTGTACAAAACAAAATTGATGCCTTTCGTATCAAGAGAAAAAAATATTCAAATTAAAAAAACGAGAAATTAAAATTAACCTACTTGTTACAACATGATAGGCTTGACTAACATTCTGAATCACATTTCACTACTTTTTTCGCTCAAAGACATTTCAAATTTTGGCACTTTTATTTACAATTACATTTGACAAATCCTTGGTCACTTCCACTGGATGATCAACTTTTAGAATTTGTTCTAACTTCAATAGCATTTTCAATTTTGAAACAGAGGGTGCATAAAATATCCATTTTATCATCTTTACTAGCATGGGCACAGAAGATTAAGCACCTGTTATAAGTCACGTTGCCTTGTCCCATGATATTTGAAACGAATGGGACATGTATTTCATACTTTGCCGGCTTCTCATATGGCGTTCTATAGAATGTCTAGAAATGTGTGAAATAAGAATCGTTTCATACATTGTCGGCTAGTTTTAGGCATTAAATAGAATACCGAGGCACTCTATAGAATGCCGGAATTCAATTTTCAGGTAGCAGATATAATTTACATCTGGTACAAACTTTCTGAGTGGATGGAATTTGTTATTTTTTTAGACCGTTATAAGGCTATAGAAAAAGTTAAATACTTGCTTCACAAAAATATTGTCTAACTTTATATTTAATAATTCCAAATTAACGCGAATTGTAAAAGCTTGAAGGAAATTTTTATATTATGCAGTATTGTGCTTAGTAATGAACTTCCATTCAGTGCAACGGTGTATAAGGGTTTTAATTCACTGATAAGAAATAATGAAATAGGATGTTAAGCAAAACTAAAGCAAGATAATAAATAAAATAAAATGACTAAAACTCGTTAATATATTTGAAACAAATGTATTTTTAAAAAAGATAATGAAGATTAAGGATTTTAATGAAAAAAAAACGGTGTTAAAATTTAAGAAAATTGTCTTAGCTCTAAAGTTCAAAAGCACTTTCGTTCAAGCTTTATTGTGTGAATTAGAATCATTTGCAAAAGGAAATATAAATCTAAGAAAATCATACCAAATATAAAGATAATTTTTCTTATATTTGGTCATCGATGCTTATTATATCCAAATACTGGATTGACGCGTTTTTAAGTTTATTATGCGAGCATAAATTCCATGGCATTAAATTTGTATGAACTCTGTGGACTTGTGAATAAATTCGTTTTAATCATAATTATTTTGCATATTATTAAATTCCTTGTTTTTAATATTTCTAATATTACGATTACCAGATGTTCTTGAAATATGAATTTTAGACTCTGTTTGGATATCTAATCCATACTCTCTAATTTCCTCCTAAATGTTCCATCTTTAAGTTCAGACCAAGTTGATCACTAAAAGTGAAATGTACTCTAACAGATGAGATGAATGATCACCAGCGTACAGCTGATACACTTTAAAGTGGATACATTTTAGAGATGCATAAAATTTAATGATAGTATTACGGAATGTTGAATAGAGATGTGCACAAATTAATGACAGTATTAGAAAATAGTAATAATTAGAGATACACATTTAATGAGAAGCAAAAATTAATTACAGTATTACGCACTGGTGATCAGAGGTAATCAATTAACGACAGACAGGCAAAAATTATTGACAGTAACCAATGAAGATTACTAAGAATGTAACATTACTAAGACAAAGTAGCATTACTTTGACAAACAATGTTAACAATTTTAAGTAATTTCGAAAATTAAATTAAATTATTATTTATTTATTAATTTACTATTAATTTATTTGAATTATTTAATTAATTTATTATTTTAAGAAAATTTAATTAATAATTTAGATCTAAATTTCTTCGCACCAATAAGTCTGTACGGAAGTTTCGAGCAATCAACCCCTTCCCCCATTTTTATTGTGCCTTCCACAAATGAGCCTGTTTCATTTGAATTTCTATAATATTTTACCTGATGTAGGCTGAATTTATCGAAAACTGGTCAAATTATTTTATGAGATTTTTTTTATGAGAGACATATTTAATGAGAAACAAGCAAAAATTAATGACAATATTACGTACTGATGATCAGAGGTAATCAATTAATGACAGACAGGCAAAAAGTATTGATAGTAACCAATGAAGATTACTAAGAATGTAACATTACTAAGACAAAGTAGCATTACTTTGCAAACAATGTTAACAATTTTAAGTAATTTAAAAAATTTAATTAAATTATTATTTATTTATTAATTTACTATTAATTTATTTGAATTATTTAATTAATTTATTATTTTAAGAAAATTTAATTAATAATTTAGATTTCAATTCCCTCGCAACAATAAGTCTGTATGGAAGTTTCGAGTTTGAATTTCTATAATATTTTACCTGATGTAGGCTGAGTTTATCGAAAACTAGTCAAATTAAATGATTTATTTTTGTAAACTTGGTAAAATAGAATCAAAGAGTGAGATGGAGAGTGAGAATCAAAGAGTGAGATCCATGAAGTTTCAATGTCTATAATGTTTCAGTTTTTCCTTTAATTGAAGTTTTCATAAAATGAAATGATTCTATTATAAAAACTGAGCATGCTGCATTAAAAATCGCTAAAATAATCTTTTCATTGATACCTTTTTAATTGATGGTGGCTTTACATATGTTGAAAAAAGGGATATTGACAATAAAATTCCTCTACAGGATTTTTGAACATGATTTTTTTAATGGAAAGATTTTTTTAATTGCTTGGTGTAATTAAGAAGTTTTGCAACAATAATTCAACCGTCTAGAAACTTATTAGAAACGTTTTTCCGGATTTTTTTTTGTTGTTTGATCAATGCTAACAGTATTTAAATAGAAGGTCAATTGTTTCATGCTACTTTAGAGAAATTCCTTATTTGAAGAAAAAAAAATTTGGGGGGGAGGGGGGAATTGATTTTGCACTATTAATATTTCCCTCTGCTGAATACATCAAATTAAATGCAAAATATAAACATTTTATTTTTGACGTGAGTATTTGGAATCGAATTTACACTTACAGTAAAATAATTTATAACATAATTATTTAGAACAAGATTTAAATGCATAATAATTTTTAATACGAATAAATTGAAGAATACTCAAAAATTTAAAATATGACATTGAATATGACAATTTTAGACATTTTTTTTTGTTTAATTTTCACAATCCTTTTTCTTTTAAGTTGAAAGGTTTAATTTAAAAACATAGTAAATTTTGAAAATAATCTACGATACTTTCAACCATAGTTTGGTACCAGAAATGTTTACATTATTTCTTCTAATTTTTGTAATTACCTTATAATTAGAAATGCTAATTGAAATTAAAAAAATTACTAAAAAATATTTTTGAATTTAACAGAATGATTATAAAAGTTAAAACGAGTGAAATAACTGAGGTCTACAAAAAGTGCGTTTGAAAGAAAACATTTATTTACACGCAAATTCCATGCAAACATAAAAATTAAATATATTTCAATCTTTTATCACCACTTAATAAACATAACCGTAACAGCAACATGCAGAAACATCTTGAGTACACAGGAAATATACTATTTTTTCTACAGATTGTTATTTTTCAAATACGACAAAATTAATAAATAAAATTTAGCTGCAGGACAGATGGTTCTCAAATATCCCTTAGATCTGGAAATAGAAAACACCTGAGCAAAAAGATGTTGCAGATGGAAGTTCGCGCACCAGTAGAAGTTGCAGAGAAGGAAAATGAATAGTTCGGATGAGAGCTTTTGGCAACACTTCAGTGACTTGATTGTTCGTGATTGGACGCAGGTTTCATTGGCATTTGAATCTAAAAACAGGGAAAATTCGTTTTAATCTTATATTAATGTTGCTAATGTACATACGTGAATACTGTTGCACGGATTATTATTAATTTTAAGAGCATATATCTGAAACAATTTAAAATAAATTCTCGTATTTCGTGTTAACATATTCTCTATACATATTTCAGAAACATTTGAATACAAGATAAATTTAGAAAAGGGAATTATTTAGAAGCTCTGGAATTATTTTAAAATAAAAATCGCACAAGAAGCTATATTTTCAAGAATTCAAAGGGAAAATCAGACTTTTATTATAAATTGAAATATTTAATTTTTCGTCAAGAATTATTTCCAGCATTCTTTTTTTAACTTATATCTAAACATTGTTTCCAAATGACTGAGTCCAGACATAAAAAATTATATTTTCATAAATGACATATCAATTAAAAGTCCTAAAATTTAATATATAGCATTGGAGCACTTTTTAAAGACTCTCTGTAAAATAAAATAGGAAATAAGCATTTTTTGTATAATTTTTTTTTGAGAAAGGGCTAAAAGAATTTCCAGAACATTCATCAAACTAGAAAGAAATATTAAAGGCATGAGAAAGTTTCAGTGGGATTCTAACTGTTATCAATATATGAACATAATTAAGATCACATACCAATTAAATGAAAGCTAATTTTGACAGTTTATAAAAATTTTTTAACCATTCAAATTTTTAAAAAATTATTAAATCTTGAAAGAAATTCTGCAAACTTACTGAACTTAGGCATACGGCTTAGTGGTGCAGACCATGTCCAAGTCCATAAGCTCCATGTCCGATAACACCAGCGTGTCCAAGACCATAGGCTCCGTGTCCAAGAACTCCAGCGTGTCCGAGACCATAAGGTCCGTGGCCAAGAGCTGCAGCATGTCCAAGACCGTAAGCTCCATGGCCAAGAGCTGCAGCGTGTCCAAGACCATAAGCAGCTCCTTGTCCGAGAGCAGCTCCGTAAGCTACTGGGGCGGCGACAGCCAAAGGAGCAGCGTAAGAACCGGCATGTCCAACAACAGCGGGTGCAGCTGGGGCTACGTGATTGACGACTGGGGCGACGGGTCCGGCGTAGGGGCTGGCGATGAGGGCGGCTGCTGGGGCACTGGCGGCGGTTCCAGGTTCGTTGGTCTTGACGGTGGCTCGGAATCCATGCCCATCAGCGACGTAGTCAACTCGTCGGGCTCGTCCATCGATATCAGCGAGAGTGTAGGACCCCTTCTTGTTTCCATGGGCATCTCCTACTTCGGATCGAGAGTTGGTGGCACCCAATCCGTCCTTGATATCGTAGCCAAAAGCATAGTTTCCAAATGCCTAAATCATCAATTTTAGATTAGATACAGCTTTTCAGCAAGGAGAAAATTATTGTAGAATAATGGATTTTGAGACAGAAGTATTTTCATGTATACTTACATCTTGGGTTTGTGCCCTGTTGCTAACTCCAGTGCTGACCAGATGTCCGTGTCCAAGTACGCTGGCGTGGACGGCTGCAAGAGCAGCGAAGAGGATGGCGATCTGAAATAATATATTATATTTTAGATTTGTTGGTTATTGACACTTTTTAAAGGATATACTTTTATATGTCGGCTAATTTTTTAATTAGAATATTGATACTGGTTTTTTCATTATTTCGGTTTTCATAAAGTTTTTATAAAAAGTATTAGCGGAATGGTTTCGATTTTGAAGGATACTTTAGATTTTTCGTATAGAGAAATAAATTTAAAATATTTTTTCCATGCAGATTACAGAATGCTTATTTCGTAGCTGTATGTGTATTAAATTTCAGATGGCATACTAAGGTTATATAAAATTTGATTTTCTATTTAAAAAATGATGGCATCATGAAATGTTATGAATATACTGGAAATTGGATGATCCGAAGCTGCAGGTTAAAATAAACAAAATTGGTTTGGGGAATATTTCGTATTACCGAAACAAAACGACAATTAGCTGGAAGAAATCATCATTTTGGTTTATTGAAATTCGGTTCACCGAGTCTCCATTGTACTTCAAAATAGTAAAAGGAAAGCCCAGAACGCTTTGTTCGAATTATCAGGTGAGAAATGTAAAGTGACATGCCTTTGAGCAAAGCAGAATGGTTCGGAAAAGAATAATTCCAGTAAGAATCATTAAATTTAAGAAATATTTGGTTTACAAAATTAAGCATAGATATACGTCATCCATACCTTTTAACTTAAACTTTACTTAGACACCATAACAGGTCAAATATTCCAGAATTATTTAATAGAGTTTTTTTTTATTTAAGCCGATACTTTAATTCCTTGAGAGGAAGTAATAGTTTAAGAAGGTACACGGAAAATCTTGAATGACCAAAACGGAACATTAGCAACACTGACGAGAATTGTGGTTGAGTCCTAAGGGTCATCACTGGCCACGGTACAACCCTTCAGTAAGGAAGTACGTCTCGTCATCAATGGGAGGAGCCAGGCGACCACTTTTCGTGCATCAATAAGTGTGGATACTACTTCCATATACAAAACCACTTCCACAAAACCAGGAGCTTTTCATCTTAAATTACGAGGTGCCCCTCCCCCGCCCCCTGTGGAACAAGTATTTCTGTAATACTAACTTCGCACAAAAAGAATTCCTAACATTTAACTTAAAATTTCCATCAGTGCTTTAAAACACTATCTAAAGAATTCTTTTTTTCACACTTCAAAAATTCTGCTTATAAATTTCTGATTTGTAAAACTATTCAATAATTGAAATGAATAATTCAATGATAAATTCTTGAATTTACAGAAAATGAAATTTACTACACATGGTTTAAAATAAAATTAGTACATTTGATAAAGCTAAAACAGAGAAAGCGAAATAAATCTTACCTTAGCAATCATGTTGATTGGGAGATTTAGTTGTACTCAAGAAACTGAGGGAAACTGTGATGACTTGAAAAGGGAATTCCGCTTTATATATATTTCCTTCTCAAGGACACCACCATCTCATTCCGTGGCATACCAGTTTAAAAATTAAGCATTTTGTCGGAAGTATTTCGCTCGACCGCACCCAAGGAAAATCGGAACCGCACATAGTTCATTTCAACTCTCGCTTTTGAAAACCCTTTCTCACGAATTCGAAAGATCGTTAGCTTATCATTTTGAAACTGAATGTCAAATTTTGTTGTTGCTTTACTACAAGGTGCTGCCTGATACAGTTATTGTTTTATCTTCTTTATGACAAGATAACGAAATCCAAATAAAAAAAAAGAAAAATATAAAAGCGATTGAAATGCGATCATATGAGGAAGTAGGTGGGTATGATTTTTCTTTAGGAGGAGCATTTACGGTCATATTTTAACCTTCGCCTGGATTTACATGTTCATTTGTAACGATTTCGAATCAAAATATTCCCGGTTTATTTTTTAATCTTTTTTCTGTAAATATGCAATGTATATGATTTAAATATATAATCTAGATATTTTTCTTTGAAATATTTCGGAAAGCTTTAGGCGAAAAGGAATGCTAATATGTTTGCTTATAATATTCATAATGACCTACATTAATGGGCATATTTACCTTGAAGCTAATAAATCGCACAAATATAATCGTTTTTTTAAATCAAAATATGGAATAAGTGGAATTTAAGATTTTCTTGACTATTTAAATTCTTACCGGAGGTTTTTCCTTAGCCTTATTTTTCTAGGTGCATTTTTTTTTTCGTTAATAGGTGCTGTCAAAGATAATTTAATTTTTTATGCTGGTACTCCTGGAATACACAGTAATAATTTTTTATGTCCAAAAGAACCTACTATAATATTTCGTAAATTATATTTATTATTAATATTTCACAAATATTTAGAGGTGCAATTTTCCTTCAAATATATAACATTTAAAATATTTAAAATGTTTTAAAATAATTTTTATATTATTAATTATTTCGTAAATTATCTTTATTATTAGTATTTTACAAATTGTTGGAGGTGCAATTTTTACAGATATCCATAACATTTAAAATATTGAAAATGTTTTAAAATTATTTTTCAATAAAATAATGTTTAAAAGATTTTCTGTTCATAATTACTTCCTTTGCGTTATTAAGCTATATTTCTTAACTATCATTAGTTTCTTAACTTAAATATTTCTTTATTCTTTATATTAAAATTTTCTTTACATTTTCTTAAATATTAATATATAAATTTATTTTTAAATTCAATAATTATTTATCTATTATTAATTTTTTTCTTTTTTATTATTATGATGTTAACTTTAATTCCTGTTGATTTGAAAGATTAGAAAATTATCTTTAAAGATGAATATCCACTTTATCTGTATATAAGTTATCTGTATATCTGCATTTTTTTCATGTGAGGAATTTTGTCATAAAATGTGCTTCAAAACCAGAGATAAATTATTGTCTATTTTTCAAAATCCAAAAGTTAATGAAAACTTCATTAAAGATATAAGAGTTTTCATATATATATATATTTCGGAAGATTTACAATAAAATTATTGTTTCAAAATTACAGCATTCTTTCATGAAACTCTATCTAACTTGACCCTTTACAATAATGCCAATTTATTAACGACTTTATAGTAACTTATTTTTCATATTTATTCTAAATACTTAACTTTTTATTTTTTATATTAATTATTTTAACTTTTGATAAAGTATTACGTTTTCCTATTTGAATTTGTTAGTTTACCAATAATTCATTTTTGTTGTTTGATTTTTTATTTTATGAATACATTTTTACTAATTTTTATTCCGTACTCAGATTTTTGTAAATATGTATTTAAAAAATATTAATAACATTTTAGTTCTATTATGGGCTTGCTGCCATATTTTATGGATGGCTCAATTTCTCGAACATTGGTATTATACACTATTAATAATGGCTTTCTCGATTCATTCTCATTCAATGAAATGATTTACATATAATTTGAAAAGCCATTTTTTTCTTTAATCGCTTTCTTTCTTCTTTATTTTTTTCTATTTCGTTTCCTTCTTTTCTTTTCTTTTATTTTTTCCCCCTCAAATGTCTTTTTTTTTACTTTTACATTTTACTTTTTAAGCATTAACTCGCCAAAGAAGTGAATTTAAAATGAAATACGAGATAAAGATAACCATATATGAGTATCTAAAACATTTCTGTCTTAGAAAATAACAGTCTGATACCACAGGCGAATACAGTGGTGGCCAAAAGTGTGGACATTTTTTTGAAAGTTTCGTGTTTTTCAACTTTGTGTGCTTGTAGAATATATTACTTTTCACTTAAATACAAATGTTTATATATCAAATTTAAGGTAATTTAATGTAGAATTTAATATCAAAAACAGTATTACAATATCTGTATTACAAAAAAAGTTACGCTCATTTTAGTAAGATCTTAGATTTGCATTTTTTAAAAGTGATACTTACACAATCAATACTTAGTAGGATAATCCTTATTTTTTTAAGACAGCTTCGCAGCGTCTTTTCATCGAGTGAACGAGTGTTTGGAGTTCATCTTTCGTAATCACATGATGCCAAGAATCAATTATAGATTCAATAAGTTGTCTTTTATTGGATGGACGTTTTTTTCGTACAAGAATTTTCAAACGTCGCCACAAATTTTCAATGGGATTGAGATCAGGGCTGTTTCCTGGCCATGGTATACATCTATGCCTTTATTTTGAAACCATGCTTTGCATACTTTTGCTGTGTTTCATGGAGCTGAATCCTGCTGAAAAATAAATGGTGCTTTATTGAGGAAGAAATCCCTGATGGAAGGTATCAATTTTGGTTCCAGGACAATTTCGATGCATTTTTTGCTATTCAGGATGCCATCAATCACTTGAATTCGGCCCACACCATCTTCAGACATACATGCCCAAATCATGGCATTTGTTGTTGTTTTTATAGTTGCTTCAATGCAATCAGAATGAAGCGCTTCACCTACTCTACGTCTCACGTATTTTCTACCGTCATTACCAAAGAGCGATATTTTAGTCTCATCGCTCCAGATTACTTGCTTCCATTGATTTTCTGACCATTTAAAGTGTTCTTTTGAACACTTAACTCCTTTTTCGAGTTGCTTTTGATTTAAATATGATTTTTTCCCCTTGGAATTCTAGGTTGTAGTCCAAATCCTGATAACCTTCTTCTTTTTGTTCTTGAACTGACTTTAATACCCGCTGCATTCATTTCACATCTAATGGCATCTGAAGAAATTTTTCTATCTTGAAGGCATAGCCGTTTAATTTTTCTATCGGAAGTAGCAGTTGTGCATTTTTTTTTCTGCCTGATTTGACCTTATTTTCCACTGATTTCATTTTTTCATAACGTAAACAGAACTTTCGTACACCAGAACAAGTCACTGAACCACCAACTTGTCTTACAATTTCAGCATAAGAGAGGTCATTTTCTCTCAATATGACAATTCGGTTTCTTTTTGTAGATGTCTAATCAGTTCTTCTTGTTGGTGTTTTTTGTTTAAAATTATTTTAATTAAAAAAAGGACTTAAAATATTCAAAAACAGTAATACTCTATTTAATTGTACTAGTATGCATCATTCCACAAAATATTTCCACAACAATAACTCTTTTACCATCCAAATAACCTAAATTATAGTTACAGACATTGGATGGGTCCTCAGAACAGTGTTTGTGATTGGCTAATATGCTTTTATTACAAAACACGTCATTATACAAAACGATTTGTGTTTTGATTCATGTTTTTTGTTCTACTAAAATAAGCGTAACTGTTTTTGTAATACTGTTTTTTTTATTAAATTTTACATTGAATTACCTTCCATTTGATATCTAAACATTTGTATTTAAATGAAAATTAATATATTCTACAAGCACGCAAAGTTGAAAAACATGAAACTTTCAAAAAATGTCCTCACTTTTGGCCACCACTGTATATCCCTAGCTTAGCGCAAAACTTACTTTAGTATTGAGTTTAATCAAGTTTTGTGTAGCAAAATATATTTCTTTCGAAGTTCGATGCGCTTTATACCCATATAAAGATCCTTCCTCTATATACCCATATAGAGGATAATGTCTTTCCTTCATTTTTTTAATTACAGATAATTGATTTTTTATAAGTTTCCAATATTTATAAGGGCAAATAGCAATATCACAATTTGTCATTGTTGGAATATTAGTATAATTTTAGAGTAAAACATATTGTCACGTAGGTATTCTATTGTAGAACTCAATGACACGCACAAGAAGTAAAGCTAAACCAATTTATTAACTCAACTCTGAACTCAGAACACAGTGACTGACAGATCTTATGCCTTTTATTTTAGCTGGGAAAGTTCCAGAATACTTTTCTGGAGACAGTAAGAAAAGTCCAGAACACTTATCTGGTAAACTAAAGAAAAGTCCAGAACACTTATCTGGTAAACTAAAGAAATGTCCAGAATCTTCTGGAACATAAAATAAAGGAAAACATAAAATCAAGGAATTAAATATTTACACAGACTGCGAATCGCATTGTCTCTAGCGGGATTTGAACTTATGATCTCTTGACTAAGAGACTTTGACCATTCGGCCATGAAGTGTCCACTGCCTCTTTTCAATTTAGCAATATTTTCAAGAAAGAGTTACTAGAATAGAAAATGGATACAATAGTCATTTTTTGAAAATAATGTAAATATGATGATGTTTAAATTTGTAAGCAGATTTAAATATGATATTTATAAAAGATTTTAATTCCATTTATGTTTTGTCTAGAATTTAAATAATCACTTTTCTTGAATAAAGTATCTGTCTTAAATTTATATAATATTTTAAGTGATCATATAATTTCTTGAAAATATAATTCAAGTCAAACTCATGTTAGTTTAACCCATAAGTTATTGGGTTTAAAAAAATTTATTCATGATTTTGAAACTAGGCTCATTCATACACAACAAAGTTATTTAATAATATATTTCCTATCTGATTTTTAATATTAAATTGCAATAAAATACGTAAATTTTTTCCGTAATCTTCTGAATTTCAAAATATACAATTTTATGAATTTTGTGAAACAAAACTAGCTAGTTCGTGAAAAAAAAAAAAAAACAACTGAGCAACCCAGTTTAAATGGAACAAACACCCATTTAAATGAAGCAAATCTCCTAATTGCTTGTTTTTTTATTTACTGTTATAGAAAATATTAAAAGAAGTGCGTATCAAAATTATCTTGATATAAAACAGATCATTTCATTTAAAATATAAATATAATTCAATTTTTCACCCAAATAAACGAGTAAGAATCAGAAATGTTATGACCCACAATCAACCGCTTAGCCGCAAGAAAAATTTGATTTGGTTTGCCAGTAAAAATTCAACAAAAAAATATTGGCTTCAGAGATTTGACTGGAGAAATTCCTTTTGCTTTATAAGTATTTCTTTATTCTGAATATTTCAAATTAAAGGCCAAATATAAACATTTATTTTTTACATAAGTATTTGGAATCGAATTTACTCTCGCTGTAGAATTATTTACAACATAATTATTTCTTCTATTTTAAAGATTACAATGCATAATATTTTTTAATATGAATAAATTGAATAACATTCAAAAAAATTTAAAATACAACATGGAATATGAAAATTAAGGTTGATAGATTTAAAAAAAAAATATTTTAATTAATTTTTATAACTCTTTTTTTTTAAGTTAAAGAGTTTTGTTCAAAAATATTTAAATTTTACAAAAATCTACCAGATTCTCAAATGTAGTTGGGTGACAAGAATATTTACAATATTATACACCATTTCATCCAATTTTTGTAATTATATTACGAATTGAAATGTTAACTGAACATTTTTGAAATAAATTACCAAAAAACAATTTTAGAATTTAATAGAATGATCGTAAAAGTTGGAAGAACAAAAATAACTGAGGTCTACAAAAAGTGCGTTTGAAATAAAACATTTATTCACACATAAATTCCATGCAAACATAAACATCAAATATATTTTAATCTTTGTTTTCACCATTCACAAAACATAACAGTAACAATAACATGCAAAAATATAGAGAGTACACAAGAAATGTACCATTTTTCTACCGAATGTTACTTTTAAAATTTGAAAAAATAAATAAATAAGATTTAGCTGCAGAAGTACAGATGGTTCTCAAAAATCCCTTGTATTTGTAAATAGAAAACACCTGAGCAAAAGAATGGGGCAGATGGAAATTCGCGCATCAGTAGAGAGTGCAGAGAAGTAGAGTGAATAGTTCGGATGGGAGCATTTGGCAACACTTCCGTGACTTGATTGTTCGTGATTGGACGCAGGTTTCATTGGCATTTGAATCTAAAAATAGGAAAATGTCATTTTAGTCGAATACTAAAGTTGCTAATATAAATAAAAATTTGAATACTGTTGGATGAATTATTATTAACTCTTAGAATCTATGTATGAACCAAAGAAATTCTAGTATTTCGTTCTTACATATTTTCCATATATATTTCTTATACATTTAAATTCAAGATGGATGATTTATAAAAGGGAAATTTTTTTAGATGATACAGAAATATTATAAAATAAAAATCGCTTAATAAACTTTATTTTCTAAAATTGGCAAAAAGCCGAGTTTTAATATGAATTAAAACTTTCAATTTTTGTTAAAATAAATAATTTCCGAATTTTTTAAAAATGTATGCCTAAATTTTTTAAACTATAGAATCCAGAATGGTATCAATCATATTTTAATTAATGACAAATTTCATTTTAAAGTATTGAAATTTTATACATAGTTTTTGACACATTTTCGATGACAAGCTCCTAAAATAAAATAGGAAACAATTATTTTTGTTCATAAAAGTATTTATCTCTTTAAAAAATAATTTCAAAACTATTTCCAGGAAACTGACTAAACTTGAAAAATTATTAAAGCCGAAAGAATATTTTAGTGTAAGTTTAACTGTAATCACCTTACGAAAATAATTAAGACCAAATACCACTTAATTGGAAGCTAATTTTAGCGGTTTACGAAACATTTTTAAGATTCCGAAATATTTAAAAATTATTATTTTAGGTCTCTGAAAAAAATAAATTCAGAAGACTTACTGAAGTTAGACATTAATGATGGAGACCATGTCCAAGTCCATAAGCTCCATGTCCTAGAACACCAGCGTGTCCCAGACCATAAGCTCCGTGTCCAAGAACACCAGCGTGTCCCAAACCATAAGCTCCATATCCGAGAGCTGCAGCGTGCCCAAGACCGTAAGCTCCATGACCAAGAGCAGCAGCGTGCCCAAGATCATAAGCAGCTCCGTGTCCGACAGCAGCTCCGTAAGCTAATGGGGCGGCGACAGCCAAAGGAGCAGCGTAAGAACCGGCATGTCCAACAACAGCGGGTGCAGCTGGGGCTACGTGGTTGACGACTGGGGCGACGGGTCCGGCGTAGGGGCTGGCGATGAGGGCGGCTGCTGGGGCACTGGCGGCGGTTCCGGGTTCGTTGGTCTTGACGGTAGCTCGGAAACCATGTCCATCAGCGACGTAATCAACTCGTCGGGCTCGTCCGTCGATATCAGCGAGAGTGTAGGACCCCTTCTTGTTTCCGTGGGCATCTCCTACTTCGGATCGGGAGTTGGTGGCACCAAGACCATCCTTGATATCATAGCCAAAAGCATAGTTTCCATATGCCTAAATTATCAATAGTAGATTAGATACAGCTTTTCAGAGAAGAGAAAACTGTGAAAGAATAATGGATTTTGTGATAGATGTATTTTCTTGTATAATTACGTCTTGGGTTTGTGCCCTATTGCTAACTCCAGTGCTGACCAGATGTCCATGTCCAAGTACACTGGCGTGTACGGCTGCAAGAGCAGCGAAGAGGATGGCGATCTGAAATAATATATTATATTTTAGTTTTTCTTATTATTGACACTTTTTAAGGGTCATATATTTATAAATTGCTTAATTTTTTAATTAAAATATTGATCCTCATATTTTTCTAAGTCTAATCTTTATAAAGTGTTTTATAAAAATTATTATCGAAATTTTCCGACAATTTAGTGTTTGGATCTGAGAAATAAGTGTCCAATATTTTATTCCATGAAGAGGAAAGAATGCTTATTTCGTAGCTGCATATGTAATTAATTTTCAGATGGCATCCTAAAATCGTATAAAATTTAGCTTTCTATTAAAAAATTCTAGGCAATATAAATTTTTATAAAAAATTTAAAACAATGAATTGAAAAGTTTCAAAACAATTTCTGTGAATTATTAGGAGTGAAACTTATAGGGAGAGAAATTTATTTATAGAAATATATATATATATATTATTATATTTTTTTGAGAAAAGCAGAATGGTTCAGAAAGAAATCATGCCCGCAAGAAACATAATTTTTTGCTTGTTTTACAAATCTAAGCATAGATGCGACATCTATTTATTTAAACTTAATCTTTACTTAGACTGCATAAGAGAACATACTAGATTTATTTACCATGAAATAAATTTATTTTAACTGAAACTTTAATTCCTTGAGTGGAAGAAATAGTTTGAGAATATCTTCGATTCCAGTGAGTGAAAGGAAATAAAATTTCGGAACCAAGCTCAGCTATTAAAGACAAGGCAGTTTTCAATTCAAGTCAACATTTTAAGCTTCTGTTAATAACCATAAGAACTCAATTGAAAAGTTAGAAATTTTTTTTGACGGACTTTTAAAACTTTTCTTAAGAAAATTTGTAAAACTAAATTCGCATAAAAAGCATTCCTAAATATTAAATTAAAATTTCCATTAGTGCCTTTAAACCCTATCCATAGCATTTTTTTCCCACACTTCAAGAGTTCTGCGGATAATTTTCTTGAAATATTCAATAGCTGAAATAAATATTTCACACATGAATTGCTGAATTTACAGAATATAAAATTTACTAAGCTATGATTTAAACAAAGCTAGTGCATCTGACAAGGCTAAGAAATTTACAGAAATTACTAATTACAATATTACTAATTTACAGAAATCGAAACTTACTAAGCTATGCTTAAAATAAAGTGAATACATCTTACTAGGCTAAGACACGGAGAGCGAAATAAATCTTACCTTAGCAATCATGTTGATTGGGAGATTTAGTTGTACTCAAGAAACTAAGGGAAACTGTGATGACTTGAAAAGGGAATTCCGCTTTATATATATTTCCTTCTCAAGGACACCACCATCTCATTCCGTGGCATACCAGTTTCAAAATTAAGCATTTCTTTAAAAGTATTTCGCTCGACCGCACCCAAGGAAAATCGGAACCGCACATAATTCATTTCAACTCTCGCTTTTGAAAACCCTTTCTCACGAATTCGAAAGATCGTTAGCTTATCATTTTGAAACTGAACGACAAATTTTGTTGTTGCTTTACTACAAGGTGCTGCCTGATACAGTTATTATTTTATCTTCTTTATGACAAGATAACGAAATCCAAATAAAAAAAATTAAAATATAAACGCGTTTGAAATGCGATCATATGAGGAAGTAGGTGGGTATGATTTTTCTTTAGGAGGAGCATTTACGGTCATAACTTAACCTTCGCCTGGATTTACATGTTCATTTGTAACGATTTCGAATCAAAATATTCCCGGTTTATTTTTTAATTATTTTTCTGTAAATAATCAACGAATATGATTTAAATGGATAGGTCTCGTTATTTTTTTAAAAATATTTCGGGAAGCTTTAGACAAAAAAGAATGATAATATGTTTGCTTATGATACTCATAATATCCTGCATTAATCGGCATATTTACCTTGAAGTGGTAAAAAATTAATCTTTTTTTTTTTCAAATCGATATATGGAATAAGTGGAATTTAAGATTTTCTTGACTGGTGTAAAGTATCATTGGATGATTTTCGTTAGAATTATTTTTCTTGGTGCATTTTTTTTTCTTTAATAATTACAGTCAAAGATAATTTTATTTTTTACGCTTGTTCTCGTGGGATGCACAGCGATAATTTTTCAGGTCAAAAAGTATGACGCAAATATTTTGCAGTACAATTTTTTTAAATATATAATAATTAAAATATTTAAAATGTTTTAAAATTATTGTTAAGTAAATAATATTTAAAGCCTTTACTGTTTATAATTACTTTTTATGCTTTATTAAGCTATATTTCTTAAGTATCATTAGTTACTTTAAATATTTCTTTATTCTTTATTGTAAAATTTTCATTACATTCATTAAAATATAAATATGTAAATATATTTTTGCATTCATAATTTTTTATCTATTAGTAATTTTTTCTTTCTTTTTATAATGATGCTAGTTTTATTTTCTTTAAATCTATAAAAATGTATTATCTATAAAGATGAATATTTATAATAAGTAAAATTATCTATAAGAATGAATATCGAAATTCCTCTATATAAATCGGCAATTTTTGATATTTTGTATTTTGATATAAATTGTGCTTCAAAATAAGAAATGAATTATTGCATATTTTTCAAAATCCAAAAGTTAATTAAAACTTCATTAAAGAAATAAAAGATTTGTACATAAATATATACACACGAACGCACACACACACACGCACATTTTCCTTAAAAATTAATCATGACATTAAAATTCTTTGTTAGTTTAATCCTTCGAGTCCTTTTGACAGTAATATAAATAATTCTGGATATTTAGTAAGTGTCAAAGCTTAAATATTTATTCTATCAAAATTCGTTTTGCTCTTTTAACATGAAATCAGAATTTCTCATGTGTGTTCATATATATATATATATATATATATGTAATGATATTTTAAACTCTTAATTTCAAGTTAATTAATTTCTAAGGTTTTATCTTAATTTAGGATATAGTAAGTTCATTCTCTTGTTTCTTGATTCAATTCCACTTTCTCTACTTAATTAATTCAAGAGAAGTTTTATAAAATTTCTGAATCGGCTAAATGCCGACAAATTCTCACGGTCCGCTTGAAGAGATAGGAAAGATCCCTGTGTTTCCCTTACTTGTGATTGACAGGCATCAGAAATACCTATCGGAATCTTAGTAATATATTAGCACTGTAAAGAAATATTTTCCCTATCAAAATCTAAGGTTATATAAGACGAGGGATAATTTATTTCGCTCCTTTTTCGACTTCTGCTTTGTGTCGCGCTGTGACGGACGCGCAATGTCCGCGTCTTTGCTTGTAAATAATTATGCTTTCCCGATGGATTAAGAAGTCTCTTCACTGTCTTCAAACTGCATATATATATATATATATATACGTACAGGCAGAAGCGACGAGCACACATATAACACAGAACGACATGAGGAAAAACTGATGAAAATTTTATCCCTGTGAATAAATATATACTGTGAAATTTTAATAGGAATTTCCATCACGTGTCAATCATAAGCAAAGGAAACACAGGGATCATTTAGAAGAATTTGTTTAGTCAGCAATGTTTTATCCCTTCACTCAACGAGTGGGAACGAGTCGGCTTTAGCCGATTCAGCAATTTTAGAACTCACTTTGAATAAATGAAATCGAAAAAGAGGAATGGGCTCAGGAAATAAGAGAATATTTTAGAATGGAGTTGATATGAGCTATATCAAACTGAAAGTTACGATATTAATTATGTTTAAATTAGATTATAAAATATCATTACATTTCCCCCCTCCCCCATCGCAAGACGTTGACGTGCGTTGGAGTACTTCGACTCACAGCCATACCTTACAGTGGTGTTCAAATAAGAAATTGGAATTTAACTGCATATTAAAAGTGATACCTAAGTTTCCCTTACCTTTACATTAATATAAAAATTTATTTTGTACAAGATTATTTAAAATTAAAAAAAAAGATAATGTTTGATATGATTTGATGTTGAAAGATCTGTGAAAATGTTTGATAAACTTAAGTATTCAACAACACCAAATATAATATTAAAATGTACAATATAAAAATGATTTTCTGCAGAAACTCAGTCTATTGTCTCACAGTCTGTAAAATTTTCTCTAAAGAATGCTTGTACACAGTGCTCCAATTGCTACCTGTGACAAAAAAGACATGTAAATGTAAATTAGGATTATATAGTTGTAACACTGGTTTAGTTATCAATTTATTTTTTTAATATTTCAAAAGCTTTTTGACAGTCTTCTGTCCGTTGCTATGGTGTATCTTTTTTAAGAAGATTATTTAAGGGTTTGCTAATTTTAGCATAAGAATCAATAAACTTATTATAAACATTTACAGAGCCAAGAAAACGTTTAAGTTGCTTTACATTTTTTGGAGGTTGTAATTTTTTAATACTTTGATTATTATGATTTTCAGAAGAAATGCATCATTCTTTGACTTCAGACCCCAAGAAATTAATTTTGTCTTAAGCAAATACACATTTAGGCAATTTTAATTTAACGTTTTCTTTTTCACACATTTGGAAAATTTGCTTTAAATTATCATAGCGTTCCTCTAATGAGTTAGAGAAAACTGCTATGACATCAAAATATTGACATGCAAAATTTAAAAATTTATGTTTATTTAAAATTTTACGAATTGCCTCTATTGAATATGGCAGGTGTATTTTTAAAGCTAAAAGATAGCACTTGATATTCAAATAAACCTTCAGTAGTTACAAATGCCAATTTTTATTTATTCTTTTAATGTAAGGGTATGTGCCAATTTCCAGATGCGAGATCCAAAGTTGGAAAAAACTTTAGCAGTACTTAATTTATCTAATAAAGTATCTATTCTAGGTAGAGGCTCTGCCTCAGATTTGCAAAAGGAAGTAATTTTACAATAATCAATACAAAGACGATTCTTTCTATTTTCATCTCTTTTATATGCTAATGTTACAGGGGAGGAATAATTACTAGTAGATTTCTTAATTAAACCTGCATCCAACAAGTTTTTAATTTGCTTATTTATTTCAATTTCATCAGTAGCAGAGGTTCTATAAGCCCTTTGTGAAACTGGTAAATAAGAGATTAAATTTATTCTAGGGGGTTCCATTCTTTTTATATCATCATATTTATTATATGTTAACATATGACACTATTCTGACACAAGTGATAACACAGGTTCATATAATTGGTTTACAGTCAGAGGTGAAAAAATTTACTCCGAGGTATTCACTACCTTGACCTATCACCAGTGCTATTATTTACAACAATATGTAAAGATATATATTATTGGTATGCAAGTCGGTGATAATTTTTCAATTTTGAAATATTCTATTTTTATCATAATCTATAATTAATTTATATAAATTACAATCTGGAAGTCCTGAGATGATATATGGTAAAGAATTGTTCATAATATATAATTTGATATTCTTATTTATTTGGCCAATTTTTAAATAAATGTTAGAAATTTGGGTAAATTGGAACGTTCCATGAGCTTGTTTGACTCTAATAGTGTTAAAGTTTTTTCTTGTCGTTCAGTGTTTCTACAATATCTGAAGATATAATTGAAAGAGTGGGTTCTGTGTCCATAACAATATTTACATTACTATGAGGGTTATAAACATTGTCCAAGTTAGCTAGACTTGGTAAAGTTGAGATGTGTCCGGACACTAGTAATTGTAACTGGGTCAGGGGCCTTATTAGAAGGATTTGGTTTCATTTTAGAATTTTGATAACAGCCAAGAGGGACGTTTTTGCACGGGGAAGTCAAATTAACTGTTATTGGAACATTCGTCACGTATTGGGGTTGTTGAAAAGGACATACCTGTGTTCAATGATAGACATTTCGAATACCTTTTTGAGTACAAATTCTATATTCACATAATCTCTCTTGGAAATGCAAATTATGACTATGGTTATTGAAGTTATTTTGATGAGGCCTCACTGAATTTTGATAATTTTGTCTAAAATTATTTTGAGCTCGAAGTACAAAGGAATTTTTAAATCTCTAATTAAAATGATGCCTAGGTATAAAAAATGCTCGTTGCCAGTCAGGTTTCATGAATCCTGACTGGGTTTGATTCTGAAGGGTCTTCCATTTTTAATAGTTTTGTTGTTATTGTAAGCCATTCTGTAGGGATAGAAGGGGCGTTTTTGCTTACCAGTTGTTTTAATTGAGTTTGAAGTCCATCAATAAGACCTTTCAAAATCAGTTGGGGATTAAGGCCTAACTGTCTGTCCCAATTTAATTTTTTATGAAAATAATAAAATAATTTTGCATATTTTGAATCACATTTAAGTTGCGAAAAGTCAGAAAAATTAATAATATTCGGTTGTATAAATTGTTCAGTTAATAGACAGCATAAATCATCAGAATTATCAATATTTAAGCAACTATTTATATAATGAGTTAAAGGTAACCCTTTAAGAAATTTAGCAATATTTTTAATTTTCTACAAGTCAATTTTGTTATTGTCAGACAAATTTTTATTGAAATATCCCAACCATAAATCCACTTTCATCCCACTTTCGGGATCGAAACAGATTATGGAGAGTTCTTGGGCTATTTGATCATTTTCTTCTTTATCAGTTTTATTTTCTGAACTTTGAAGGTTGGAAATATTTATTTTATCTGGGTCAGTCATTTTTCCAGAACTTAAAAACATTAAAGTATATTTCAAATAAAAACGTTATAAATTTATGCATAAAATATAAAAAAAAAAAATTTCATAAAAGACTAAAAAATTCAACATTTTATATAGTATTACAAAATTATAATTTGCGATAATTCTAAAATTTAAATATAAAAATCAAAAGAAAAGAAAATCACACAATAGAAATCTTGATTTTCACCCGTTGAGTCAGGAAACATTAATCACTTTCTGAGGAGTCAGGAAAGGCAATTTTGAACACTGGACTGATGAGCCGAGGCAATTGCGATGATAATATAACAAGAAAATGACATCGAGATCGTGATGATTCAGCGCAGGAAAGGAGCTTCTAACTTCTTGAATATATGATAAGGAGCACAAACGTAAGAGTATTGTGTAGCAGAGCCGGAGTGTCGGTTGGGGTCACAGATTACGGAAGGTACCATCGGCGTTGCGGTAACAGGAACGGAGGCATCGGCAGTCTTGGAACTTCAGCAACGTGAAACGGCGTGGCCGTATCCAAAGGCACAGAAGAAGCTACGCCATGCTAAGACAGTGCTGCCGAGCCAGCACGGAACCATCTTCAGAGAAAAGGCGAATCAAGTCCTCTCTTCCCGTCAATTTAATTTTAATTCATTTAACAATTTTGCAAAGAAAATTATCCTGTCGACTCTTAAAATATAAGCATATAATTTTTGAAGCAGAAGGCAGTTTCAAAGACAGTGAGAAATTTTCAATTTCTTAACTTCGTTTTATGTTATCTCGGGAACCATGATTTACGAACAGGCAGAAGAGACGAGCACACACAAAACACAGAACGACACAAATCGAAATGTGGAAAGGCTGATGAAAATTTTATCCCTGTGAATATATACTGTGAGATTTTAATAGGGATTTCCATCACGTGTCAATCACAAGCAAGGGAAACACAGGGACATTTAGAAGAATTTGTTTAGTCAGCAATATTTTACCTCTTCATTCGGAGTGTGGGAACGTGACAGCTTTTAGCCGATTCAGCAATTTTAGAACTCATGTTGAATAAATGAAATCGAAAAAGTGGAATGGGATCAGGAAATAAGAGAATATTTTAGGTTGAAGTTGATATGGGCTAAATCAGAATGAAAGTTAAGGAATTAATTAAGTTTGAATTAGATTTTTAAATATCATTAAACACACACACACACACACGGACACACACACACACACACACACATATATATATACAGTGGCTCAAACAAATGAGAGTACACCTTACTTTTATTTGACTTTCCAACTTTCCAACAAATCCAACTTTCAATATAAACAAAACATTGCCAAGAAGTGCAAAGTTTTTTTTTTTTATTTTTACATATAAAAATGGTTTAATTTAAAGTAAAAAGAAAGAACAATCAACAAAAAACTTCTAAATTGAAAAGTTTCTGAAGCATTTTAAATAAATATAAGCAAAATTGTGTCTAAAATAATTGAGAATACACCAATGAAATTATTGTACTATCTCGTAAAGAAAGAAAGAGTTAGTATTTAGTTGTATGTCTTTGGCTTTTATAATGGTCTCTAAACGTCGTGGTACCGGTTCGACAAACGTTTGTGGTATCTGAGGATATTTTACCCCATTCTTCTTGGAACATAGGTTTTAAATGGGTTTAATTTTAAATTTTGGGACCACTATTTCGAGTGTGGCCCATAGGTATTCAATGGCATTTATGTCGGAGTACTGTGGTGATGTGCGTAGTTGCTGTTTAAAATGAAAAAAAGATGCCACATTTTGAAGTTATGTGCAGTGTGTTTGAGGTCGTTGTCCTGCAAGAAAATTAAATTTCCATCTAAACCTAAATTTATATCACTTTCCTTTAGATTCCTACGACTATACGGTTAATCCAACTTGCTTCAGAAATTTCTCAAATCATAGGCAGAAGTTTAAGTGCTGAATCTGTGCGAAATGTAATTAGACAAGCTGGATATAAAAGTCGAATTGTTAGAGAGAAACCATTCATCAGCTTAAAAATTCAGGAAAAGAGCTTGAAGTTTGCAAAAAATCATCAATTGAAGACAGGAAGAAGGGAAGAAAGTTATATTTATTTAGTGATGAAAGAAAACTCAACATTTTTAGCAATGACAGCCTTCGCACCGTATGGAGAAAGCCTAATACGCCTTTGGATCCAAAAAATTTACGTACTACAGTTAAACATGGTGGTCACTCCGTCATGATTAGAGGTTGCATGGCTTCATCCGGAGTAGGAAATTTAGTACTTATAGATGGCATTTTAAACCATATGGTTTACTTGGTTACACTTCGCAGCAATCTAAAGGAAAGTGCTAAAAATTTGGGTTTAGATAGAAATTTAATTTTCTTGTAGGATAGCGACCACAAACAAAATGCACGTAATGTCCAAATGTGGTGTCTTTTTCATTGTAAACAGCAGTAACACACATTACCACAGTACCCCGACATCAATGTCATTGAATATCTGTGGGCCACACTCGAAACGGTGGCCCAAAAATACAAAATTAGAAACAAAATCCATATAAAACAAATGTTGCAAGAAGAATGGGTAAAATATCTTCAGATACCACAAAAATTTGTCGAACCGGTACCACGACGTTTAGAGACCATTATAAAAGCCAAAGACACACAACTAAATACTAACTCTTTCTTTCTTTGCGAGATAGTACAAAAATTTCATTGGTGTATTCTCAATTATTTTAGACAAAATTTTGCATATATTTATTTAAAATGCTTCAGAAACTTTTCAATTTAGAAGTTTTTTGTTGATTGTTCTTTCTTTTTACTTTAAATTAAACCATTTTTATATGTAAAAATAAGAGACCATTATAAAAGCCGAAAGACATGCATATGTTTATTAACGCCTTTATAGTAATTTATTTTGTAAATATTGTCATTCTGGCAATGTTAATATTTATAAGTAGATTTAAATATGATATTTCTAATATATTTCAATTGTATGTACATTTCATGTAGGATTTGAGTAATCACTTTTTCTTAAATAAAATATTTGCCTTAAATTTATATAATATTAATATAATTTACATAATATATATAAAATCACTATATGATTTATATAATGTCACTTACTTTTTTTAAGCGATCATATATCTTCTTGAGAAAAATCATTCTATCTTCCATTAATTATTGGATTTAAGGAAATTTATTTAAGATTTCGAAACTAGATTCATTCATGCACAATAGTGTTTTTGATAGTATATTTACACCAAGGATTTTAATATTAACTTGGAATAAAATACGTGTAATTTTTTTTGCAAATTCGTGAATTACAAAATATAAAATTTTATGAATATTACGTAACAAAAAATATATGCCTCATTCACGGGAAAACTGTGTAACCCATTTTAAGTGGGGAAAAAGTATCATAATTTCTTATTGATACTTTTGAATTGTTATGTTACTTAGTGCTATAAAAATTATTAAAACAAATTCGATTCCAAATTGCCTCGATATGAAATAGATTATCTCATAACAAATATAAATATATTTCAATTTTTCATCAAAAGAAAATTAAAATTGTTAAGAATCCATTATACATCACTTATATAGTACAAGAAAAATTTGATTCTAAATTTCCATGAAATGTTCAACAGAAAAATATTTGTTTCTTTAGATTTTCTGGAGAAATTTATTTTTTATATTAATATTTCCCTGTTCTGAATGTTTCAAAATAAATGTCAAAAATATATATTTCTTTTTCCATAAGTATTTCGAATCAAATTAACCCTTTCAGTAAAATAATTTCAGCACAATTATATATTTTTCCATTATAAAAATTAAAATCTTTAATAACTTTTTTAATACGAATAGATTGAAAGATATTCTAAAAAGTTCAAATATGATATTGAATATGGAAATTTTAATATAATAGAATTGAAAAGAAATTTTTTCAGAAATTTTTACAGCTATTTTTTTTAAGTTGAAGAATTTAATTTAAAAATATAGTAAAGTTTTTAAAAAAATCTACCATAATCTCAACCTTAGCGTCGTAACAAAAATATTTACAATACTATACATCATATCCTTTAATTTTTGTAATTATATCATAACTTTAAATGTAACTGAAAATTTTTAAAATAAATTATTAAAAATTGTTTTTTCGAATTTAATGACAGATGGCAAAAGTTAAAAGAAAAAAATAACTGAGTTCTACAAAATGTGCGTTTGAACTAAAACATTTATTTACACATAAATTTCATGCAAACATAAACATCAAATATATTTTAATCTTTTTCTTTTCACCATTCACAAAACATAACAGTAACAACAACATGCAGAAATATCAAAAGTAGACAGGATGTGCGCTATTTTTTTCTACAGATTGTTACTTTTAAAATTTCAAAAAATAAATAAATAAGATATAGCTGCAGAAAGGACAGATGGTTCTCAAAAATCCCTTGTATCTGGAAATAGAAAACACCTGAGCAAAAGGATGTTGCAGATGGAAATTCGCGCACCAGTAGAGAATGCAGAGAAGAATGAATAGTTCGGATGAGAGCTTTTGGCAACAATTCCGTGACTTGATTGTTCGTGATTGGACGCAGGTTTCATTGGTATTTGAATCTAAAAATAGGAAAATGTCATTTTAGTAAGTATTTAAAATGGATATTAGATTTGAAAATATTAATAACTGCGTGAATTATGTTGTATGAATTATTTTTAATAGTTGAAATCTATGCATGAAATAGTTTAATAGAATTTACCGTATTTTAGGCTTACATACACTCTACACATATTTCGGGAACTTTTGAATACAAGATAAATTCTCAGAAATGAATTTTTTTCAGCTGCGCAATTTAAAAAAAATAAAAATTGCGCAATATGCGATATTTTCTAGAATTAAACGTAAAAATCAGACTTTTATTATGAATTAAACCATTCAGGAAGTGTTTTTTTTTCCTTCAAAAATTCGTATTTTAAATGTATGCGTATTTTAAATGTATAATTAAAGATATTTTCAAATGATTGAATCCAAAAATAAATTAAATTTTAATTAATGACTAATTTCAGTTTAAAGTCTTGAAATTTTGCACATAGCTCCTGATATATTTTCAAAGACACACTCTTTAAATAACTTAGGAAATAAAGATTTTGTATATAAAAATATTTATATTTCTTTTAAAAACCGTGTCAAAATAATTTCCAGAAAACTGATTCAACTAGAAACAATTATTAAAGTCACAAGAACTTTAAATTTAAGTTTAAAAGTAATCACTACACGAAAATAATTGAGACCAAATACCACTTAATTAGTAGCAAATTTTACCAGTTTGCGAAACATATTTATGATTTTCAAAATATTGTAAAATTATTATTTCAAATTTTGGGGGGAAAAAACCCCTTGAAACTTACTAAAGTAAGGGATACGGCTTAATGATGGAGACCATGTCCAAGTCCATAAGCTCCGTGTCCAAGAGCACCAGCGTGTCCGAGACCGTAAGCACCATGTCCAAGAGCTCCAGCGTGTCCCAAACCATAGGCTCCATGTCCAAGAACTCCAGCGTGCCCAAGACCATAAGCTCCATGGCCAAGAGCTGCAGCGTGTCCAAGACCATAAGCAGCTCCGTGTCCGAGAGCAGCTCCGTGTCCGAGAGCAGCTCCGTAAGCTACTGGGGCGGCGACAGCCAGAGGAGCAGCGTAAGAAGCGGCGTGTCCAACAACAGCGTGTGCAGCTGGGGCTACGTGGTTGACAACTGGGGCGACGGGTCCGGCGTAGGGGCTGGCGATGAGGGCGGCTGCTGGAGCGCTGGCGGCGGTTCCGGGTTCGTTGGTCTTGACTGTAGCTCGGAAACCATGTCCATCAGCGACGTAATCAACTCGTCGGGCTCGTCCATCAATGTCAGCTAGAGTGTAAGACCCCTTCTTGTTTCCGTGGGCATCTCCTACTTCGGATCGAGAGTTGGTGGCACCAAGACCATCCTTGATATCGTAGCCAAAAGCATAGTTTCCGAATGCCTAAATTATTAATAATAGATTAGATACAGCTTTAAGATAGGAGAAAACTGATAAAGAATGATGGATTTTGAGATAGAAGTATTTTCTTGTATACTTACGTCTTGGGTTTGTGCCCTGTTGCTAACTCCAGTGCTGACCAGATGTCCATGTCCAAGTACACTGGCGTGGACGGCTGCAAGAGCAGCGAAGAGGATGGCGATCTGAAAAATTATATTGCATTTTAGATTTACTGACACATTTTTAAGAAATATATTTTTATAAGTTACATTATGTTTTAATCAGAATATTGACACTCTTAATTTACAGTTTGATCTTCTTAAAGGATTTTATAAAAAAATATTAGCGAAATGGTTTGGATACTTTAGTGTTTCGAATGGGGAAATGAATTTGAAATATTTTAATTGCATGCAGAAGACAGAACGCTTATTTCAGATGGCATAGTAAGATTATATAAAATTATATACTAAAATTATATAAGATTATATAAAATTATATACTAAAATTATATAAGATTTGGTTTTCTGCTGAAAAATCAAAAATAGAATTTATAAAATTTTAGAAATAATTTAGAATAATAAATAGAAAAGGTTCAAAACAATTTCTCTGAATCGTCAAAAGTGCAATTTAAAGAATAATACCTTTGATTAAAGCAGGACGGTATATAAATTGATAATGCCATCCAAAAACTCATAAATTTTTTTTTTTTTTTTTTTTTTGCAAGATGCGACATATATTCTTTTAAACTTAATCATTACTTAGACTCCATAAGAGATGCAAAATATGCTTGATTTATTTACAATAAAATTATTTTTGAACTAATACTTTAAATCCTTGAGTGGAATAATAGTTTGAGAGTATTTTAGGCTGTAATGAGTGAAAGGAAACAAAATATTTCAGAACTCAGCCTTGCTGTCGAAGGAAATCAGGGTTCAATACAACGCAAAATCCTATTATTAAAATTTGAAATGTTAGAAAAATAATTCAAATTGAAGTGTTAGTAAAGTTTTTAACGTATGTTGTTTTAAAAATTTTCGTATGTAACTTTATAATACCAAATTCGCACAAAACGCATTTACTTACTTAATTTAAAAATAATTAATTAATTTTTTTATTTAAAACTTAGTTAAACTTTATTAATTTCTAACTTAATTAAAATTTTAATTTAAAATTCTTTTAGTGTCTTAAAATACAGTACAATTTTCCCCACACTTCAAAAGTTCTGCTTATGAATGTCTGACATCTTAAAATATTCAATATTTCAAATAAGTAAATCAAACGTTTATCCCTGAATTTACAGAAAGTTAAATTTGCTAAGTTATGCTTATAACAAATTGCATTTGTCTAGTCTAAGACACAAAGAGAAGAATAAATCTTACCTTTGCAATCATGTTGATAGAGAGATTTAGTCGTACTCAAGAAACTTGACTAAGGAAAACTGTAATGGCTTGAACAGCGATTACGGCTTTATATCTATTTCTTCCTCAAGGACACCATCATATCAATCCGTGGCATACCAGTTTAAAAATTAAGCATTTTAGGCGAAAGTATTTCACCCGACCGCACCCAAGGAAATCTAAACCTCACACAATTCATTTAACTCCCGGTTTTTGAAAAACCTCTCTCACGAATTCGAAAGATCGTTAACTTTTCATTCTGAAACTGGACAAATTTTGTTTTTGCTTCACTACAAGGTTCTGCCTGATACAGTTATTGTTTTATCTTCTTCTTGACTAGGTAATGAAATCGAAATAAAAAAAATTAAAATATAAACGCGATTGAAATGCGATCATACGAGGAAGTAAGTGGATATAGTTTTTCTTTAAGAGGAGCACTTAACGGTGATAACCTTCGCCTGGATTTATGTAATCATTTGTAACGATTTCGAATCAAAATATTCCTTGGTTTTTTTATTATTATTTTTCTTCTGTAAATATGCAACGCATATGATTTGAATGGACAATCTCACTATTTTTCTTTGAAATATTTCGGAAAGCTTTAGGTGAAAAGGAATGCTAATAAGTTTGCTTATAATATTCATAATGTCCTACATTCATCGGCATATTTACCTTGAAACTAATAATTCTCAAATAATAATTGTTTCTACGAATCGAAATATGGAATAAGTGGAATTTAAGATTTTCTATATTTGTAAAAAGTCTCACTGGAAATTTTTCATTAACTCTTTGCGCATATTTTTTGTTTAATTGTTGCTGTCAAATCACAGATAAATTGGTTTTTCATGCTGGCACTTGTGAGAAATATAACAATGATTTTTTTAGATCAAAAAAGAAAAATCAAATATCACGTGCTGTAATGTTCTTCGAAATCTATAATAACTAAACTTTTTTATAATGATTGGTAATTATCTTTTTAAATAAAATAATGCTTAACGTATTTACTCTTTATTATTATTTTTATATTTATCAAGCTGCAATTCTTAACTATCTCTAGTTTTTTTAAATTTAAATATTCCATTATTGTTTATTTCGAAATATTTGTTGTATTTATTAAAATATCAATATATAAATTTATTTTTGCATTTTATTGTTATTTGCCTATTAATTCATTTTTATCTTGATTATGTTAATTTTATTTGAGGTATATCTATAAAGATCTTTATAAATTATAGATACTCGTCTATAAAGATGAATATTTATAATCAACAAAATCTATAAAAATGAATATCTATAACGAATAAAATCTATAAAGATAAATATCTATAATCAATAAAAATCTATAAAGATGAATATCGATTTCTCTTACATACAAATCTACAGTTTCTTTCGTGAGTTGAATTTTGACTCAAAATGCGCTTCAAAACAAGAAATAAATTATTATCAATTTTTTGAACTCCAAAAGTTAATAAAAACAACATTAATGAAATAGTTTTAATATTTCTATGTTAAAAAAATGAAATATATTCTCTTATAAAAATGATTTCAGTGTTAAAAAGACGTTAATTTTAGGGATTATAACTTAATTACAGTACAGTTTTCTTCCTACTTAGAATTAAAAAAAAATTTTTTTATTGGGATTTACAATAAAATCTGTATTGTTTCAAAAGTATAATATTCTTTTATGCAAACCTATAGTAAAACTTTTCATATAAACCTATCTAAGTAGGCCATTTATAGCAACGCGCCTCCAGCATTTTCCTTATTGTTCAAAGAACATAAAATATTATTTTTCATAATAATTACTATGTACTGACATTACATTATGTTCTCCTGTTTGAATTCGTTATTTCTACAATAATTTATTTTTTATGTTTGATTTTATGAATACATTTGACTAAATTTTATTTCACTCTAAGATTTTTATAATTATGTAATAAATGTTAATGATTATGTAATAATAAATGTTATTTCGTTCTAAGATTTTTAAGATAAGTTTTAAGATAATGTAATAATAACTGTTAATAACGTCTGCCATTTCTCTACATTATGTTTTTTTTTTTTCTTTTTTTTTTTTTTTTATGGGGCAGCTCACTTTTTCACAACTTGGAATAATACACTTCTAAGAGTGACCTTGTCGATTTTAAACTCATTGAATGAAGTGATTTCTTTCTTCCTTTTTTTCTTTTCCCCCGTTTCTTTCTTCTTTCTTTTGTTTACTTAATATTGTCGGTGTCGCCAAACATGAATTCTTTTCAAGCATTAATTCGCCAAATGTGGTAATCTAAAACATTTCTACCTTATAAAATGAAATATGTTTGATACCATTTGTGAATACCTAGTGTAATGCAAAATTTACCCTAATCTTGAGTTTAATGAAATTTTGCATGGTTAAATATTTTCTGGCGCAGTTTGATGCGTGTTATATACAGTGACAAAATATAAATATTTTCCCCTTTGGTTTGTAATTACAGATAATAAATATATTATAATTTTGAATATTTATAATTCAGTTTTCTTTATTTTTAGCTGTATTTACAAAGGAAAAATTAATTTTAATCTTTGGAAAATTCTGACAATTCACTTTTTATAGACGATATTTTATTTATAATTAAAAATAGGATGATGCCAGCAACTTTTAAACTTACTTTTGAACCGTAATTCGCCATATTAAACATTGTATTAAACAAAGATAAGACCGATACGATTATAAAAGTTTAGAGAGCTTAACAATAGGAATGCACCATGTTTTTAAATCTATTGTTATTTTTCTTGACGTAGTGCTAAGAAGTTTAATTTCTTTAAAATATTATTTCAAGATTTTATTAAAACGTAATTATTCTTTTATCCAATATGTTGATGATATAGATATTTTAAGACTTTTCTCCTTTGTAAGCTTTGTAATATTCAATTTGCCCATGTGAAAATATTTAACTTAATTAATAAAATATTAAAATTTCGAAAGCAGACATTGAAAAGGATAATTCTTTTTCGAATAGATTTTAACTGTCCTTAAATCATATTTTGAAATATTATGAAGCAACAAAAGTGAAATCTCAACTAGTTACGCTTTCCATATTGACAATTTTGTATGTAACAATTTATGAATCTAATTGAATTAAGTTTTCGCATTATTATGTAAGCATTGATATGAATAGATAAAGAGAAAAAAAATGTTGGAATGGATCTAAAACCTTTTATGTAATTGATAGATTGATAATAAAATCCTACTTCGAATATTTGAAGGGAATTGATGAGAATACTCCACTTAAATATCGAGATCTTCGAAAAAAACAACAACAGCAACTAAATTTTAACAAGATTAGATTTATTTTATGTACAAAAGATAACAAGAAAAATTAATAAAAAGAGAAAATAGTAGTCTCTCTTCAGCTGAGATAAATTTTAACTTCCTCCCGGCTAGAAAACATAGTGGGTTGTGTTGATTGCTACAGTTTAGCTTGCATAGCAAGTAGCGGCAATTCAACACATATTTTTTCTCTAGTTGCGTTTGTGAGCTACTATGTTCAAATGTGCAGAGAAAATAGTTTTACTTTCGATATATTTCGTACAAAACATGTTGTTTGGTTAATAAAATCGGTGAATCGGCAAAAATTAGTGAAATGTTCAGTCACATTTTTACAAAATTCTACCTAGCATACTTCTGGAGCTTTTCCACAAGTCCCTTTAAATATTTTAAAATGTCGATATTTAGAAAGCTGCCTCCATCAGGACCAGGTTCTACATTTTTTAGAATTTTATTTGATGTAAAATGAATTAAGAGAGTGTTTTCTTCATTAAATGTAGAAGACTTATTTTCTATAAATTTAAGAAAACGTTAGAAGTAATTTTATACTCTGACATTTTTTGCTTTTAGCTCTACATTTTCATATATGTCTTTTTATACCAAGACTATTCATATAAAAGATCGTCAGCAATTTCCCCCCACTTTTTTTAATTTATTGATATACAGTTTTATTTATTTACTACTTGCCGTCTTGGGCGACCAGCCGGTTCACCGTATGAATGCTCGCTAAAATATTCGAGTAATATTTTATGTAACTTGGTCTCGTAATAATCTTTTCAGTAAAATATTTTTAAGTTTCAAATTTTGAAATAATTTAATTCACTTATACTATTATTTAAGCCCTAAGCCGTTCTGTTCATTGCTCTACGCCCCTCTCTCTAATTTCCTATCAGCGCTGGTAAAATTCAGTTTTAAATTAAGGTGGAAATGATTAAACTGCAGTTAATTTACAGACATTCTTTTAATGAAACCAAGCATATATATATATATTTAAATAAGAGAACTGAAAGCTTGAGGCTTTCGGCATCGAAGTCTTATTTCACTGTAGAGTAATTTTCCTAAATTATAATATCTTCGATAATGATTCAACAAAATTATTATTATACAAGAATTATTCATGTTCATAATGAAATTATGAAATAAGATTCAGTTTTTCAGTTTTATTTACAAAAGTGTTTAAAAGATGTCGATAATAATACTTTATTTTTTTAGGTTTATAAATATACTTCCAAAACTTACGAAATTTAAATTTTAGACAGTTCTTTGGTCCTAAGGAATCAAATTCTCAAAATATTCTTAACACTCCAACTTTTAATAAACATTTCTATCTTCTGTGATCAAATCTGACCGATTTATTAAGTTTTGAATATTGCAATATTAGACTTTTCATAATTTCATAATTTCTTATAACTTTTCATAATTTACGCCCATCATTCTTGAGAAATCTTGGGAGATGATAGGTTTCTTTAAGACGTTCGTTGAACTAATCTAAAATCGACCGTTTTCATGGAATAGAGATAATTAAATTTTTAGAAATAGGTCAGCTTTAGTTATTGATTTAGTTAATTGGAATGCAAATCTTTTTATTTAAGATATTAGCGTCTCAAGAATATTTTTTAAATATGATTCACAGGACAGATGATATATGTAAAAATTTAAAATTCGTAATTCATCAGCACTTATTGACTCAATTTACATAAAATATAATTATCTATTCCATTTAAACCATTTTGTTAGAATATGTATTCTATTACTAAAGTTTACAAACTAGCAGTTAAAAGCTCCGATTAGAGTAGATGTATGTCTGTTACTAAAGAAGATGTATGTCTATTACTAAAGTTTACAAATTAGCTGTTGAGCTCCGATTAGAGTAGATGTGGATATTAACTATATTTGCCTTAAATAAAACTGCTTCATTGAATTAGTAATACAAATATCAAATAATCATAGAAAACGTTTCCTTGCACTTACTTTTCAGAAAATATCATATTTCATATTAATTTTACTTCATCCTAACAAGTTCTAAAAATTACATATTTATATGTTTAATTGCAATGATAGTTAACTTATTTATTAACTAGCCGCTCATTAACTAGCCAACTCATTCGCCAATCTTAATGCTCATTAAAATTTTCAATTAAACATTTTATGCAATTTTTTATAGCTTCTTCATCAAAAATTTAAATTTCAAATTTTGATACTCAAGTAATTCACTCATACTATTTATTACAAAGGTCTTAAGCTATAATGTACTAATCTCTGTAACTTTATTTCAGCTCCAGTAAAATTTCAATATTAAATTAAAGTGGAAATGATTAAGCTGTAACTAATATGAAATTTATTTTTACTGAAACCGTTCTTTTTTTTTAAATATGAGTATTGTAAACAGATTCATTCGACATTTGAATCTTATATGTACTATAGAATTATTTTCATAATTTTTATAGTATCTTAAAAATTATCCAACAAAAATTTCTCAGATTCATCATAGAATTCAGGTTTTAGTTTTATTTTCAAAAGGATTTAAATGAAGTGAATAACAACATCTTATTTTGATTGTTATAAATATTCTTCAAAAAATTATGAAGTCTTAATTTTATACAATCCTTTGGTCCTAAGGAATTATATTCTGCGAAATATTCTTGGCCTTTGAACTTTTAAATAAATAAATGAACGTTTCTAGCTTCTGTTATCAAATCTAATTGGTTTATAAAATTTTGAATAGAATAGTTTAGAACAATCAACATTTTCCTAATCTTTGACCAATCAGTCTTGAGAAGCCCTGGGCGTTGATTGGGGTATCATCTTAGAGATGGTCGATGAAATAGTATAAAATAGCCCACTTTTATTTAGAAGTGATATTCAAAATTTCATAAATCAGGTAATTTTATGACTGATTTAGTTGATTGGAGTGCAACCCTTTTTATTTAAAATATTAATGTCTAAAGAATATTTTGTTAAATATGATTCGCAATGCTGAGAATCTGAATAAAATGTAAACATTCCTAATTTATTAGAGCACTTTCTGACTGAAGTTACGTAAAATGTGATTATTTACTTCATTCAGATCATTTTAATTCTTGTATTTATTTCTATTAAAAGTTTAAAAATTAGCCGTTGGGCCCCAATTGAAAGGATTTATATGTAGGGATATTTTAAATTCTTAATTTAAACTAAATTAATTTCCAAAGCTTTATCTTAATTTAGCCCGTTGTAATTTCATTTTCTTATTCCCTGATCCAATTCCACTTTGTTTAATTAATTCAACTGAAGCTTTGTAAAAATGATGCGCAATCAGTTCCACGTGACGAGTGAAAATGATCTCTGAGTTGCCCTTGTCACACGCAAAGGTCAACACGTGTATTGAATTGACACGTGGTCGGAAATCCCATGTTATATAAGACTAGTGAACATTTGTTTCATCCATTCCTTACTTCTGCTTTTGTTACGCACTGTTGTGGACGTGTTTTGTCCGCGTCTGTTTGTAAATAAATTGCCTTCCAGGGTTGGATTAAAATGAATTTAAAAATCCAAAGTGTCGTCAATGTCTTCAAACCTGCCTTCTTCTAATAGGAATTATATGCTTACATATATTAAATCTTGTTTGTCTTAAATAAAGTTGATTTATTGAATTAATAAAGTAGATATTTGTCTTTGTCTTGCATTTATTTTGTAAAAAATGTCATATTTCTTGTTTATTTCATTTCATACAGTGACGTTCTAAAAGTTATAGTTTTCTGGATTTAATTTCCATTAACAGTTAAATTATTTCTTAATTGAAGCTTTCATCGATGTCATTACGACATGTTAATGAAAGCTAATCCCCCCCCCCCCCCTCATGCAAGCGAAATGTGCAAGCTTGTGCAAGTTAAATTTTATTTTTATTTTGTGCGAAATAAATTGTTGAAAAATATGGTTAAAATATCTTTTTATTTTTAAATTCCTGAAAGAAAGGAATTGATTTTATAGGTTGAAACATTAGCATCGTTAAAACGATAATCTTTTAAACTTTAACTTGATGTAAAAGTTTTTTTTTGCAATAATATTTTTGAAAGTTATCTCTAAAAACTACGAAATTTTATTAAAATACTAGCCGCCTTTGGCGACCAGCCGGTTCGCCAGTATTACCGCTCGCTACAATTTTAAATTAAATATTTTAAGTAACTGGTCTCTTAAAGGATTCTCAAACAAAACATTTTTAATCTTCAAATTTTGATAGTCATACCAAACTTATATTGTTTAGATCGTTTCGTTCAATTTACTATATATATTTTGCTAAATTGTTGCCATTTCCGGTGAAACTTCAACTTTAATTAAAAATGTAAATGACGAAATTGCAATTAATGTTAAGATATTTTTTAATAAAACCAAGCGTTTTATTTTATTTATCATCTTTATTGTTATTTATTAATTATTATTATTATTGAATATGAGTATTGCAAACAGAATTGCTCGGTATTTAAGTCTTATGTTAACTACAAAATATTTTTCATAGTTTATGTAATATCTCAAACAATAATTCAACAAAAATTTCTGAGATTCAGTATAAAATTCAGTTTTTAGTTTTGCTTTCAAAAGGATTGAAATGAAATCAATAATAATATTTTGTTCCTGCTTATAAATATATTTCAAAAATTATGAAGTCTAAATTTAATGCAGTAAGGTATCATATTCTGATAAATATTCTGGACACACCAAATTTTAAATAAATGAATGAATGTTTCTATTTTCCACGATCAACTAAGACTTATTTATGAAGTTTTAAATGTTAAAAATTTAGAAAAACTCACCATTTTCATAATCTTAGGCCAATTAATCTTGAGAAACCTGCGCGTTTATTGGCGTATTTTCTTTGAAACGATCGATGGAAAATCTAAAATTATTCTTTTTTTATTGAATAGTGATATTCAAATCTTCATAAATCAGTCAGTTTAAGTGATTTGAAATTAACTCTTAAAAGTCAGTGATTTAGTTGATTGGAAATTAACTCTATGACCACCATAAAATCTGTGCTTTCTCTTGTGGTGTATGCATTCTCGTTAATATACGATCGAATGAAACATCACATACAAAAGTACTACCTAGAACAACCAAAAGTAAACATAACATTTCAATAATTGCCAAAAACAAAAAAGAGAAAAATGCAATCAATAAGCAGACGATATTTAGAAAATTACAGATATTTAGACTGGAAAATGAAATTATCTGAAATTAAAAACAAGCGCAGACGATATTTACAAAAGTAAAAATATTCAAACCTGAGAAGGAAAATATATGAGTTATTCCATCAATAAATGCCATAAGTTTGTTTACATCTTCATTATTTTATGAGTCATTAAATATCAAAATGGATCCGGGACTGAATAAACACCCTGTATAGAGAGTGTAAAAGATCATAAAATAATTTTTCTTGAATTTATTTTTTAGAAAAAATAATATTTCATATTTGTTTCATTTCCTACAGACACTTGCCGAAAATTATATTTTTGCATATTTCATTTCCAAAAAGATTTAATTTATTTTCAGTTAGAGCTTTAATCAATTTGATGGCAACACTTTGAAAAAAGCTATTTTTTTCTCATGAATGGGAAACGTGCTTAATCCTCATTTTTATTTTTGTCGAAAAAAATTATTGAAAAACATAGTTAAAATATTTATTTAAAAATTCATTAAAAATAGAAATTTAATTTTAAGATTAAAACAGTAGTATCATTTAAAAGATAAATTTTTTATCTTTAACTTCATGTAAAAATCTTTTTTGTGCGGTAATATTTTCGGCAGTTATAGCAGAAACACGTCAAAATTTCGCTTAATTTTTAAATAAATAAAATTCTAGTTAAAAATTCGAAAAAATAACCCCCAGGTGCACATTCCCGGCCTCCAAGGTATACACGTGCCAAATGTGGTAGCTGTAGGCTGAATGGTCTGGTCTGTAGAGTGCCAACACACACACACACACACACACACACACACACACACACACACACACATTGAGCTTTATTATAAGCATAGATATTGATTAATAAATTAAAATTCTAATTAAAAACAATCGCTCCAAGGTGCATACTCCCGATCTCCAATGTATACAACGTGCTAAATTTGGTAGCTTTACGTGGAACTGACTGGCCTCTAGAGCGTCAACACACACATATACATTGAGCTTTATTGTAAGTATAGATTTGAGCTTTTTTCAATGTGACGCTCGTGCAGATTAAATTTTATTTTTATTTTGCGCGAAATAAATTGTTAATTATATGATTGAATTATTTTTTAATTCATTAAAAATAGGCATTTAATTTATAAGTCAAAGTATTAGTTAATATTAGAACTTCAATATGATAAAAAAATAAATTTTGTGGTGTAATAATTTCTGAAATTATAGCGTAAAAACACAAATTTCACTTAATTTTCAATTAATTTGAATTCTATATCTGCGAAATAATCTGTGTGAATGCCATTTTAAAAATAAAGCAATTTCACTTTCTGGTTCCCCATATAAATTGCAGTCATAATAGGCAGATTCTTGTTTTTTCTTGGCTTTCAACAATAGGGGAAAAGTGATTAAATATTTCATGAAACTACGAAAATGGTTTGAATTTCATTGCAACAATGAAATATATTTTAATAATGTAATCCGAAGCTATAGTTAAAAAATTCTGGAAAATCTACATTTAAATTTTCTGCATTCTAAATTTCGATCATTAAAGTGAAAATTTTTCGAATTTTAAAATAGCTTAAAATTCAGTTTTGAATAATAATGTTATAGCAATAAACTTTTACATTTCGGACGCTGTAATAGGAAAATGTCAAAATCGTACTTAATATTCCGTTAGTAGTTAGTTACCAAAAAAAATGTGGTTGCCTTGTATCTGTCATATATATCAGTATATATTGTTTACTTTAATAAATAATACAGATAAAAACACAATTTGATAAAAACACTAACAAAAATTCATGAATTTTTTTTACAAAACAAACTAGTACAAAAGAATTTTTTTTCTCTGACATATCACCATATAGTTACTGAAAAAGAAGTAAACCTATATCTGTCAGATAAGATGCGACTAACATAATGTTAACTGTTATTTTATAATTTTTTTAATAACCAATCCTAGGTACACATTTATTATCAGGCTTATTTATGCCAAATTTAATTTGTTGATCATGCAACTTGGCACGTTCAGGTGCCAGAATGATATATATTAGATGCAACAGATATACATTATCCTTTATAACAGTACAATGTGCAATGCCAATACTGAGCAGAGGAGGAAAAAAATAACAAGAAGCGGATTGAATAGCTGTTCATGTACTTTCAGAATAAAAGGTGTAAAGGTATTATAAAAATAAAGGAGTTACATTTTCTGCAAGATGTATAAAAGCTGAGGGTCATATTTTTTATTAAATCAATAATTTTAAATTCAATTTACATAGGGAAATGGGATACCTATTTAATGCCGTCCATTATGTTTTTAGTTGCAACTTATTATTAAAATTTCAGTTACTGGAACTGTCACAGGAATACACACACACACACAAAAAAAAAAAGAGTAAAAAGCAGTTGGAAATTGTTGAGATGAAAGATAATTTCTTTTTATTTAATTTTTTCATTTGAATTTTGCTGTACTCAGAGCTTTGTCGTTTCTTTTCTCAGAAAATTCAGTTATTCAAAATGTTTCTTTGAAATTGTTAATAGCTTTAACACCAATCTCATTAATTTGATTACGTTTTAAAATCGTCACATACAAATTCAGATTCCGAAGGCAATTAATTCTCTCAGAGTATTTGGTGAATTGATTATGTCGTTGAAAAAAAAAATCTAGTAATGAAAAGTTATGTTTTTTCCCCCTTGACTTTCGTATTTCAATATGGTACTCATTATATTGTATTGTTATTGCTAGAAAATCTTCAAGAAATTTCATTTTCGAGAAAGAGGATAATCTCTAGGTCATATTTCGAAAGAACGCTTCCGTTACATCTTGTCCACGTGTTCTGTACACTAGTCTTGTACATAATGTACATCAGTCTCCACTTCAAGCTCTTATCCTGACACATTATCTTTTACCTATACCCCTTTTTCTTGACAGTAAACAAACTAAAAATATACCTTATACATTTTGCCTCAAATATTCAAAGGGTCTTTGAATATTTCTCATTCAGAACCTCATTTAAACACAATTAAAAAATAATTAAGTCGTTATGATTATTAGTAATAAATGTAATGACTGATACATTTATTTTAGCATTTTGGCTATAACAATGAATTTGGATCACCAAGGATGATATATCCTGAGGGAATTTCGGCATCGTTTGTAAAATATTTCGTCGTTTGTACTTCCTCTAGCACTAGGTCTATCAATAGGGTAAAATTATGCTTTATGCAAATTATTTATGATAATTTTGAAGTTATGGACACTTTGACTGGGTTATGGATTATTTTAAATACCTCAAATGTTTATTGCTGATTATTCGTCTTATTTTTCGTTTGTCTGTTTATAACTTTTAATATTTCTGTTAACGTCATTGTGATGTTGCTATAATGCATTAAATATACCTTGTACACTTTATGTGAAACTGTGAAAATCCGCACAGCGTTGTCTATGATACAATGAATATCAGTGAAATCAAAATCACAAAAATACGAATGTATGAAAAGGGAATAAAAACAATTATGCTGCTTTATTGTGGTTAATTTTCTTCATACTAATGATATCGTGTACGGATGAATAATTAAAAAATAATAAATAAAAAAGAATAGGCTTTTAAAAAATAGAAACGAATTACATTTTTGCTGCGCCTGATAAAATTAGAATTTAAGTTGTTCGAAAATAATTTTTACGTTTTTTAAAACAACCAGTGATTCGTTTCCGAAAATGGAGTAATGATTCAACTTAAAAAAAATAGCTTCTTCGCACGTTGCTTGCAATAAAAATACTCTTAATGATATTACTAATTTTGAATTCAATCCATCCAATAGAATAATTTCAGTGTAAATAAATCCTTATTAAAAAAATAATAATGCTAATATAAATGTTAACAAACTAAATAAAATGTTAAAAAAAGAAACAGAATGAAATGAATCAATAGGCTTTAATGATAAAATGAAACATAATTTATATAAAATACAAATAAACACTAGAACAAAATGAAATATAAAAGAAGTGACATTTTTAGGTTGAACAGTCTAAATCTTAACGTTGTAGTATATGAACAGGACATATTTTATTTCATTTTCAGTTTTGTTTATCGAGTTTTATTGAAAGTGAATAAGGAATTTAAAAATATCTTTGTCGAAAATGGAAATTCGTTACATTCTATAATTTGTCATAGCAAGGCTCTCTTAAAGATTCCATATGTACAATATGTGCTCTATTCTAAAAATTTTTGTATTTTAAGTCATTATATTCGATCATGCTCAGTGAAGATCCAACAGTATACAACATTTCTAGCATTTTTTAATATCGCAAATCCATGGTTAATTTGTGTATTTACTTAAATTAGCCTTTTTTCCCATACCTTCGTTCTGTGGTTCTCTATTTTTCACAGCACTTTATGGCTTACTTCTTTGCTCCGAACATTGTTAAACTCGTTAGAAAAAGAATTATTGAAAAATAATAAACATTATTTTGGCCATTCTTATTTTAAATTAGAGTTTAGTTAGTTTAGTTTAGTTTAGTTATATTAACGTCCCGTTTTAAGCAACACTAGGGCTATTTTGGGACGGACCTCGTAATTTTGAGCCGCGTAATTTTAAATTAGAGAGAAATATTCAAATTATAACTATAAAAAATTTTAAAAGAATAACCAAGTTTCAATGTATTCAGGATTTTTACCTTTAATTCTTGAAATTTTTTGAAAAAAAAAACGTGATTATTTTTGAAAAACTTTTCAAACTTCGGCAAAGGGAATTAGATATACAAAACGAAAATTTAGAATTATAATAATTTGTATTCTTTTCCTGTGCTAATCTTTTTCTATAATAAAAATGATAGTATGGGAAATTAATGCAAAAAATTATCTAAAACATCACAAAATATTAAAAATATTTCTGTGTCTCAAAATATATAGGCCTAGAAACATTTCTAAGCTTAAAAATATTTCATTTAAAAGTCAGGCATCCAGGGGTATTAAACATCTTTAAAATTGCCTCTAAACTGAATTTCCTTTTGTTATTTGCTATAGATTTGTCTAGATCTCGCTGAGACAGTGCTTTTTTATAAGTATATGTATTTTGTTCTTGTAATAAATTTATTAGGGTAACCAAAACTCTCTATAAATCAAGAATACAGAAACAATGCAATTTTAGTTCCAATGTAAAATTGCATTGTTTCTGTAATCTTGATTTATTTATATAGTTTGTCTCAGTAATTTTTAATCACCTTGTGTAATGTGTACTTGTAGCAAATTAGCCTTATGAACTACTTGCAGTTATAACTAGTGAAGTACTTCAGAGTAGCTTTCTTGATTTTGACGTACAGTTTCTCACTCGCACCTAAAATATTCACTTCACAAAAAGAATATAATGTAAACACTTTCGGGACACTGTCGCATGTTGGAAAAATATAGTTTGTACTGAAGCGAGAACATCTGTCAAGGAGGCTTTTGTACAACCTAGAATTCTACAATCTTGATACTCTACGTTCCACTGAAAAAATGCATTGTTTTGGTATTCTTGACCTATGTACATAGTTTGTCTTAAACATTAGTCTTATGAACTACTTGCAATTATGGCTGTAGTACTTCAGAGTAGTCTTCTTGACTTTTATATATGGATTTTCACTCGCACCTAAAATATTCTCTTCACAAGAAGAATTTAATGTAAACGCTTTCGTGACACTATTGCATGCTAAAATACATTCTACTGTAGCGAACACATCCATCAAGGGGGCATTTGTACAACCTAGAATTCTGCCATTATATTCATTACTCCTTATCTTGTTCTTGTTCTTTTTTTTTAGATACTCGTGCTATGTCACCTGATGAATAAGACAACTGAGTGCTACTTAATACAAGAACATGCTTTAAAAAATCAATATAGAATGACAAATGTATGATATAAGAATACATGAGATCTATTTATTCATTTACAGAGTTGGTTTGCATATTAGGACTCAGAAGCGGGAGAAACCTTGCAGTTCGTTAAAAAATTATTTATTTTTGACGACATCTTGTCTTTCTGGAGTAATTCAGTGTAAGAATAATTTTTAATAATTCTCTGCAATCACAGTTTGATTGAAGGAGGAGTTATCGCCGTTTCAAAATATCTAAACTAACATGGTTAGAAATATTTCGCTACTTCAGCTCGGAAATTGCTGTGATGGATATTTATACCAAAGTAGAATTTTGAATATGTTTTTAATTGTATGATAATGTTTTCAAGGTGGAATTATTTCTTTAACTTGAGGGACGTGATAAAAATCACACGCTGAACGTAATAGATTATATGAAATAAAACCAGATGGATCAAGCTTCTGTTATTATTAAGTCACTTCAAATTTAAAATTGAATTTTTCCCACTTTTTCTCTTTTTTGATTTATTTCATCGAAATTTAATTTATTCTTTTATACATTGCCGTTCATGCAATATTTAGCATACTTTACATTATTCAAACAATTTTTGATACTTGCTTATTTATAAACAAAGTATTTTGTTATGAAGAATTGTTTTCTCATGGAAAAAAAAATAAGCATATTTTAAAATTTTTTTAACGAGTTCTCTGTTTGCAGTTGCCATAAGAAAAAAAAGCCTTAAAATTTGCTCATTTAATGCTAATAATAGAAAAAAAAATCTAAAATATTAAACTGAATATAAAAATTTACACTTCATAGAAGTTAAAAAGAAATTTTTTGAACACTATTAACAGTACTAGAAGTATAAGATGACGAATAGCTATCAAAACTAAGCTTAGAATAAACTCTACACTGAATGCTCTACAAAAACTTTAAACACTGAAAGCTATTAGAACTTAGGCTCAAGAGAGCTTAGTAGCGATACAAGATGCAATAAAAAGTTTTAATTTTCTAATTTCTATCATTACATTACGACTTAAATTATTTGAATATTTTATTAAATTAAATGTATGAATAATATTTTCCGATATAATAGGAAGGTTTAGTTAGATTAATGTCCCGTTGCAAAGCAACACTAGGGCTATTTTGGGACGGACCTCGTAATTTTGAACCACGGTCAGATGACGAGGACGACACTTGAGCTGACACCCCCTCTCCACACCACACCAACGAGAGGACGTTTGACATGACGGATTTAACTTGCAACAGACCCCCTTACATGACGGTTCTTCGGTGGAATCGAGTCTCGAACCTGAAACAATACGGTTCACAAGCCGAGACCTTACCACCAGGCCAGCGCTGCTCAAATAATAGGAAGGTAGTAAAAAGTAGAATAATAAAATAACTGAAATCGACAAAAGTTGGATTTGAAAGAATTTGGGCTCATGAGATCTTAGTAATGGTACAAAATATAGTAATATGTTTTTTCTTCTAATTTTTATCATTACACTAATTAAAATAATTGTGTATTTTATTGAATCACATGTATGAATCATATTTTAAAGATATATTAGGAAGGTAGTAAAAAGTAGAACAATAAAATAACTGAAGACGACAGAAATTGCATTTGAACTAAAAACATTTATTCACACATAAATTCCATGCAGAAATAAAAATTGACATATATAATTTTTTCCCACCATTCACAAAACAGTAACAGCTATCTGTAGATATATATGAAGTGTACACTGGAAGTCTACATTTTTTTACTACAGATAATTGCTTTGAAATTTAATAAAAATAAATAAATACAATTTAGTTTCAGGAGAATATATGATTCTAGAAAATCCCTTGATTCTGGAGATTGACAACACCTGAGCAATAGAATATCGTAGATGGAAGTTCGCACACCAGAAGAAAATGCAGAGAAGAAGAATAAATAGTTTTGATGAAAGCATTTGGCAAGACTTGTGTGACTTGATTGTCGGTGATTGGACGTAGTTATCAATGGCATTTGAATCTAAAATAAGGAATAAGTTATTTTTATTAAATATTAAACGTACAAATAATAATAAATAAGTAAATGTTATTGCACAAAACTAGTGTGAATATAACTGCTCATTCAAATAAGGTTTAGATTCACTTTAAAATGCTCTAAATATATATTTAAAATAATAGGAATTTTGTAACGAGCTCAGTGCTTACAGATGTAGCTATTTAAAGTGTATTTCATGATGGTGTATTCAAAATACTTTCCAAATTTTTGTATTCAGAATTTAGTTATTATTATAATAATAACATGAACTTTTTGAAATTAAAAAACCTTCGCCATTTGTAAACCTTAACCATTTTCAATTTGGGAATATTTACATTCAAACATAATAAAAAAGGAGAATGGAGCAAATATTATTTTTTTATAATTTATGCCTATTTTATTGTTTAATACTTTATATTTAAAAATACTGCCTAACTAATTCATTGAAAATAACTACGAACAATTCTATATTGACAGCATAAAGCTATTTAAACGTCATTTTATTTTCAGAAAACAATTATATTTTGAACATAGAAGCTAATTATATTCAGTATATCAAAATAGAGAGTACCATGCATGTACATGATTTATTTAATGAATTTGAAAGATGGACTAAGAGAAACGTAAAACGTAAATACGTAAAAACATGAAGGAAAGGTTTAAAAAAAAACTTACCGAAGTTAAGAATACGGCTTAATGATGGAGACCATGTCCAAGTCCATAAGCTCCGTGTCCAAGAACACCAGCGTGTCCAAGACCATAAGCTCCATGTCCAAGAACTCCAGCGTGTCCCAAACCATAGGCTCCGTGTCCAAGAACTCCAGCGTGTCCAAGACCATAAGCTCCATGGCCAAGAGCTGCAGCGTGTCCAAGACCATAAGCAGCTCCGTGTCCGAGAGCAGCTCCGTAAGCTACTGGGGCGGCGACAGCCAGAGGAGCAGCGTAAGAAGCGGCGTGTCCAACAACAGCGGGTGCAGCTGGGGCTACGTGGTTGACGACTGGGGCGACGGGTCCGGCGTAGGGACTGGCGATGAGGGCGGCTGCTGGGGCGCTGGCGGCGGTTCCAGGTTCGTTGGTCTTGACGGTGGCTCGGAATCCATGTCCGTCAGCGACGTAGTCAACTCGTCGGGCTCGTCCGTCAATATCAGCAAGAGTGTAGGATCCCTTCTTGTTTCCATGGGCATCTCCTACTTCAGATCGGGAGTTGGAGGCACCAAGACCATCCTTGATGTCATAACCAAAAGCATAGTTGCCAAATGCCTAAATTATTAATAGCAGATTAGATATAGCTTTTCAGATAAGACAAAAATTATAATAGAATAGTAAATTTTGGGATAGAAGTATTTTCATGTATACTTACATCTTGGGATTGTGCCCTGTTGCTAACTCCAGTGCTGACCAGATGTCCGTGTCCAAGTACGCTGGCATGGACTGCTGCAAGAGCAGCAAAAAGGATGGCGATCTGAAATAAGGCATTACATTTTAGATTTGATGATTATTTCAATTGCTTTTAAGAAGTATATTTCTATTTTTAATAGTACATTCCTATTTAAAATATTTGGAAGGTTTCTTTATTAATTTTGTTAATGTTATTTATGTTATTTAGAAATTTTTATTTCGCTTCCTTTTGAGAAAATAAGTTATGTGATTTTCTCCATTATCAATGCCTTTCAATAAGAATCTTAACCACTTATATTCAAAAAATTCCTGATTTATTTTTTATTCTTTAAATATATTGATCAAAGTGTTGAAAATAAAACTAGAGCATCTCAAGCGATATAGTTTTCATCCAGAAATGTAAGCAATTTAAATGGGAATACATTTAGCCTGGCATAAATGATTTTCAATGATGGATTTTTGAATGCCAGAAGAACTGCAATACTGATAGAGGCTGTTAGGGAAGTAATGCAAATTTACAAATTTATTTTCAGAAACATTGTTTTTAATGTCTTTTGAATACTAACTTCAATGCTACAGAAAATAGAGAATTAAACATGAAATTAGAATATATAAAAGTCAAGGAATTTGGTAAATTTTTATTTAAAAATAATAATTTGCATAAGAAATACGTTTACTCATTTATTCAAAAGTGAGATAAAACATGTAAAAAGGGCATTATTTTCATACAAGTTTATTCATTCATATTTTTATATATTATTCTGTTAATATATGTTGCAAATGTTCTGTTAATGTGAGAGCAAATGTTCAGAAACGAACTGATATTTCACAATACCTGTTAAGTATTAAAATTTGTAAAGAAAATATAAATAAAAACATTTTGATTTTAATTGATATCTTATTTGTGCAATGGAACTAATCAATTTTAGAATATTTTAGATTCAAGTATGTCAAAAGAAACTGAAATTTCGATACTCAGCCGTTCTTTAGAAAGTATAGAAGAGTTTCATATGAAGTTGAAATTTTATATAATTTTTAGAATATTTTAGGTTTGAGTGAGGCAAAAGAAACTAAAATTTCTATATTCAGCCGTTCATTTAGAAACTAGAGAAGGGTTTCATACGTAGCTGAAATTTTACCCTCGAAGCATAATTTTAAGTTTCTGTTAGTCGCTATAACAACTAAATTCAAGGGTCAGAAATATTTTTTAGGAGATTTTGTTTCAAAACTTTTCATAAGTAACTCTAAAACACTAAATTTACACAAAAAGTGTTCCCAATTTTCAACTTAATATTTCCTATAGTTCCATAAAACATTAAGTATAAATATTGAAAAATATTTTTTTCCCGCATTTCAAGAGTTTAGCCTATAAATTTCTGATTTGTAAAAATGTTATAATAAATTCATAGATTAATTTCTGAATTTATAGAAGGTAAAATTTAATGATTACAGAATTTAAGTTATGCTTCAAACTAAGTTAGTTCATCAGGTTTGGTTAAGACACATGCAGAGAAATAAATCGTACTCTTACCTTAGCAATCATGTTGGTAGAGAGATTTAGTTGTACTCAAGAAACTGAGCTGAAGAAACTGTGATGGCTTGAACACAGATCTCTACTTTATATATATTTCTTCCCCAAGGACATCACCATCTCATTCTGTGGCATACCAGTTTAAAAATTAAGCATATTGTTGAAAGTATTCGCTCAACCACACCCATTTACAAGGAAATTGAGCCACAGGCTATTCATTTAATTCTCGCCTTCGAGAAAACCTTTCTCACGAATTCCAATGATCGTTAACTTATCGTTTATTCTCTGACAAATTTTTTGCTCTTTTACTACATATTGTCTGATATAATTTTTTTTTACTGCACACTCCCAGGTGCTGTTTTTGTTTTACTTTCTTATACGCAAGAGACGACGATTTAACAAAGACTAAATGAAAAAGTAAAACAGATATGCGTTTGAAATGCGAGCATATGCGGAAGTAGGTGAGTAAAATTTTTGTTTTGGAGGAAGGAGTATTTACGTTGGTAGCGTGACCTTCGCCTAAATTTCGATAGTAGTTAATAGCGGTTTCGAAAAAAAATTTATAAATTTATTTTTCTTCTGTCAATATGGAGAATGGGTGCGATTCAGAAGATAGTTTTTATGTTTTTTCTTGGAAATATATTAGGGACATTTTAGGTCATAAGAAAAGCTAGTTTGTCTGTTTATAATAATTTTAGATGTTAATCGACCTATTTATTTTCTAAATAAGTATATCACATAACTTTATGGTTTCCATGAGTCAAAATATGGAATATGAAATTTAATATTTACTTGATTGCATCGATTCAAACCTTTATATATATGTAAATATTTAAATTTTCTACGTTCTTAAAATTAATTATTTTCTAACCACTTGAAGTTTAACTTACAAAAGCGCTTTTATTTCTAAATTTCACGGATATTTTAATTCCCAGATACTAATGCCTATAACTTTAAATTTACTAAGTCGATCTGCAGTACTGCGTAAAATACACAACCTAAAATGAATACTTGCTTAGCTAAATTTAAAGAAATTTCCTTTCTAAAGTTATATAAGCTCTAAATGAGTTCGCACGATCTCTTTTCCCGTTTTATGTTTTTGCATTTTTGAGTGAATCTTTCCCTTGTTATGGATCTGACAAGAATTTTTAGAAATATATGCAAGTTGAAATTTTTCTAAAATCATGAAGACGATTAAATTCAAGAAGACGATTAAATTCCTCCTTCGCTCATTTCCCAGAAGATATATTTCAAATTATTATAATTGAGATATATTCCAAATAGAGTGAAATTAAGTTATAAATTTATGGGACAATAAATTCTATTGATAAAGCTATTGTCACTTTAAGGAAGAAAATTATAAAAAAATGTGCTTGTTTGCTCTGAATAATCTTTCTGTGAAAAACGAGCTGGAATTCTCTCTCCCAAACCTTCTTGCGTAATCTTCAAAAAAAGTCTTATTCCTTTTCATTTGCATAAAATTGTGAGCCTTTGATAAAATCACAAATAGCTTGCTTGACATTATGAACGATAACTATAAAATACAGATTTTTGTTTGAATCTAACATGTTTCTGAATCTATTGCGAATATAAGAAAATATGCATTTTGCCTATCATTTTGGCTGCCGTTTGACACCAAAACCACCAAATGAATAATGCGCTCATTTACTCTCTCTCTCAAGATTTACTTTTGTTTTCTCGATATTTTTTTTAGATTTTCTCACAAAATATTATTTAGTTTTGATGTAGCTTTTCCATCTATAACCATGGAAACTCATTTGCTTTTATATGTATTCGTTTTCTTCCATTAGATATCACTAATTGAAAACCAGTGAATGTCATTTCCTCGATACTTTCTAACATGCTTTTCAATATAAATGTCTCACCCAACTTCCTAAAATTGGGGACTTTAGGTCGAGTCGGGAATATCTTGTAAAGCATTAGCGAACGATAGTTACGGAAATAGATATTTGGCGCGAATCTAGCCTTTTTATCGAATCATTTATGCGAATATGTATTTTGAGTGCCCTTTTGAGAGCCAAAGAAAGCGAAAATATGATACAGAACTACAGTTGCTGTCACAAGATTAAATACCAAATTTCATTGACTTAAGTCATTTCGTTTACATACATGCGAAACTACAGATTAGCAGTTACCCGTTAAAATTTAATAATATGCTGTATGTTAGAACTATACATTCTCCCTGGAGTGTCTTTTGTTGTTTGAAAGTGTCTAATATCATCAAGTGTCGTTTGTTCCTTCGTCCTATGTAGAGTTGCTCTTCGGTGGTCCCATCAAATTTCCTGTATGACCTCTGGCTAGGTAGGGGTTTTGTTTGCACATGTTAGAGTTGAAATTGGGTACCATTTTTTATTTATTTAGCTCTTTGCGTCTTTTAGCTATCAAATTCACTCGTATTGAAACAGATAGTCATTCAAATTTTCTGCGAATGGATTTCTTTCAAAATTTGATGTAAATTTACAAATTTGGTCCTAATTCGGTATGCCACATTTTAGCCATTTAGCTCAACTCGTTCTAAAGTTATCATTTTACAAACAGATATTTTGGCAAAAATGTGTATTTAGGACTAAGGGAGGTTTCAAACTTGGAGATTCACCAAACTCTTGAATTCGAATCATTTATTCTAAAAAGTAATAAAAGAAGTCTTGGAATCGCGAATCACTGATTCTTTAGTCAAATGAATTTGTTTGAAATTCAACCATCCACATCGCATTAACACATTAGTTGTAACACTTTTAATGTGTTATAAAATATATTGTATCGATATGTATAAATAAAGCAAAGATTGAGTGCTAAAAATCCCATTTGCTTTATTTTCCAGATATTATCATAACGTAAAAGATAATGTAATAAATTTAGGGCCAAAAATGCGATAATGTTATGATTTTAAAGTGAAAGCGAGAGGATCTAGACACTTAAATAAGTTTTGCTTTCGAATGAACCATACAGCGATTACAATTTCAAACTAAATCATTTTTTATAACAGCGATAAAGTGACTTACACCACTACAACACGTCCATTTCATACTTTTTCTAAATATTTATTTATTTCTGATCTTTGCAACTAATAAATTATAATTCTCAAATATTCATACGAAAGTTACTCGAACTCACTTTTTTCGTAACAACTTTAGTGTATTTCGAAAGAACTGATATAAGAAACAATTAGGCAAAAAAAAAAAAAAAAAAAAAAAAAAAACTGATAATATTCTTTTACAAAATTATTCTTTTATAAATATGGAATGAAATGATATAGTAAAAGATAGAATCAGAATGACCACTTGAATGTTTGCTTATAAATGCTCCTTGCTGTAGCAACTGTAATTTGAATTAGCATTAGTGCATTTATATTTTGTTATATTGATGTGTCATGAAGCTAATTAATTCCTCTAAAAGTATTGCTCAGATAAAAAAAAAGGATTAGTAATGACTTCATGAAATATGACATTGTAACTTATTACTCAATTTTTAATATAATTTTTAACGATTATCTTTCTTGATGGCGAATCGCATATGGAAATAAATCTTTCTAATATTCAACTGCCCTTTCGCAAATAATTAAAATCCCTCCCTGAAAATACATCGAGAATAATCAAATTTAAGAATTTTTTAAGTTCAAAATTCAAGCTATAAAACTTTAAACCATTGTAGAGAATAATATTTTTAATGAAATTTCCGAGCGTTATTTACATCTTATATCCCCCTCCCCCCGGAACCCAGATATATTTCGTAAATTATTGTTTTAAAGGCTTTTATACAACAGAATTGCAAACGTTTTTATGACAGATGCCGAAAATTATTTGAAACCTTGCTCTTCGTTTAATTTCATACTATATTTTTTAAAAAAGAGACAAAGTAAAATGTTTTATTGCCTAATGGACTGGAACGTGCTCTTAATCCTCGGGAATTTTCCAAGGCTAATGATAGCTAGAAGGTAGAAAGTAGTGAGGACGTTAGTAGTGAGTGGTAATCTAACGTATCTAAGAATGTCGTAATTCTCGTACGTATTTGATCGCGTCGTCAGTTGATTAATAGGCTGGTCAGATCCATTTCCCCGTTACCCTTATGAAAATATACTATTTGTGGTAATCAATAGTTTTCTACGAATAACTATTGATTAGGTGAAAGCGAAGGATTATTGTTTGTTCAAATTGCTTAGCAAATAATAAATAAATCTGTTTGCCTATCCTTACTGTTATATTATCTATCATTAGTTTACTTCAAAGTCTCTAATGATATATATATATATATGTCGTATAGTATATATATCTTTAGTGTAGTATATATGTATGTAATGACTTATATATGTAGTATCGAAAAAATATAGCAATCGTCAAAAATTCAAACTTGTGGTTTTGAAGAATCTCCAGATTTCCCTTATTTCTCTTATTCTAGATTTCCCTTATTTCGAAAAACGCATTTTCAGGAAAATGTCCCTCTGCCTGTTTGTGACAACGATAACTCAAAAACACTTTGAGCTAGACGGTTGAAATTAGGTTTACGGTCTTTAAACCAAATTTGCAAATTTCTTTCAAATTTTGAATAAAATTCTGTTCTGAGGAAGTCCTGTTCCAATATAAGCTAACACGGGGATTACAAGACAAAGAGAGCTATACAGATAAAATTCCAGATTTAATATCTGTAGTGTAGACACCTATCAAATTTTTAGCGATTGACTTTCTGTCAATCAGCATCTACCTTCAGAAAACTTGCAAACGCGATAACTCAAAAATGCAATGACTTAAATATATCAAATTTGATCCTGGATCTACAAGCGCAATTTTATGTCATATTTTTGTTTCAATCGAGTTGGGAATAATACAATTGAAATCCTAATTCCGATTTTGGATACTTTTAACCTTATGCCAGGAATTAACCGCCCAAAACGCGCCAAAGCTGGCACGAAAAATTCAGGCAACATGCTAAATTCACACGAAAAGTTAATATTTCGTAACTATTGTACGCCAATGCCATGATAATTCTATTAGAGAGAGTGCGAGAAGATTATGGAGAGACCACTCCCTCTGGCTTTCTTTAGGAATTTCTTTGGACTTGTCTTTGGACTTCCTTTGGACTTCATGTCATTAGGAATTGTGTGATGAATTTTTAACCATTATCTGTGAAATATACGTTTGTGCAACAAGTGATATATTGAAAGTGGTTTTACTAGAAATGAACTATATTATATTACAACATTTGCTACCGATTATTACTAGAATATTCTTTGTTGCTTTTCTGCATAGGATTCTACTTTAGGAATATCTGTTTGGACATGTCAACCAATTGCTATTCTCGCATTGATATTTTGAATGGGTGTTTTCAAGAATTACAAATCATTATTATTATTTTTTCCCCAAATGATAACAGAACGTGAACTAGTAAGCATTATTTCCAGATGTCTAGAAATATTGCCAGATGCTGTGTGAATAAATAAAACTTTTCTATTTCTTTTTCAGACGTATAATGATGCCAAAACTATAATAAGAGTTTTAAAGTAATCTTTCAAATAATATCCCTTTTGTCGCGAATAAGGAATTCAACATGAAAGAGTAACAAAATTATTTATATAAAACGAATTAAATAAAAACTACAACTATCCTTCTTTTTAATCAAAATGGATTATTTGCTTACAATGAAAACGTGTAAGTAATTCGATTACGAAATGTGCACTGATATGTTATTTAATGTATTGAATCTCGTTTTTGTTGATCCTTTTAACTCTTTTTCCATTCAAAAAAGCGCTTAAACAAGCTACCGCGTCAAGGTTGTTGAGTTTATTCAACTTCAAGCAGAAAGTGATTCAAGAAAAAACACCTGGCAATATTGTTAGAATTGGATCGCCAAATAAGCCAGATGTATGCTTGTTTTCTTTGTTTGTGTTTCACTAAGTTGAATTTGATTTAGAATGTTCTCGTGAGAATTTTTCAAACAATGGATTAAACGAGTAATTTCCGTTTCAAAAATTTAAGTTCGATGAAGAAATTGTATAAAATAAACTGTAGGTTTGGATTTGACATAGATTAGGACGTTAAGTTTAACTATTAGAATTGAATAGTTGATTGCAGGAAACGATTAGTCAAGTTTTGTAATGGACTTGCGAAACGAAATCATTTTGTCAATTTTTTTTAATTCTTAGCTTTTGTGGCACACTAATAAAGGTATTTAATCTGACTTATATTTTGCTTTGTACATAAAAAAGTATTTGATTGTTTATGTTAAATGCAGGCCTTTTTTTAATATTATTTTCAGCTTTTCCCAACTTATGAATTGGAAGATTTTATTTGTTGCTCTATTTTTTACGAACTTCTGCACATTTTAAATGATTACAAATTTCCGTTTTTATATATGCATTAAAAACATACTTATCTCTCTTAGAATCTTGATCCGTCGTCATAAAATGTCATTATTCTTTATTCGATTTAATTTAATTCCCATTTTCTAGTTACAGCATTATTTACAAAAGATAGGTTTCATATGCGAAAAAACGAGTAATTGCTCTCATTTTCTCTCATTCTATGAAGGAAAAAAAATAAAAGCATTATAACCTCCCAAAAATTGATTGATCTCATATTGACTAATCTCTATACATTACCTGATATCATATTGACTAATCTCTATACATTGATTGATATCATATTGACTAATTTCTACACATTAATTGATTTCCTATTGACTAATCTCTGTACATTGATTGATCTCAAATTGACTACATATTGATTGAAAATTTCTGCATCTTATACTTCTGCAAGTTCAAAGAAACATTTTCAGAATTTCATATTTCGTAAGTTTTGCTATCTGCGAAAACAATAAATGCTTTATTTGCTGTGTGATTTTTACTCAAATATTCCAAATCTATATAAAAACTTGCATGTGTGTAAACACGGAGTGTGCATGTAAGTACGATTTCAAAATACAGCGAAAAAGAAAAATAGAATTTGATATGAGTTCTAGATACCGAAATGACATATATTCATATCGATAAATAAAAGGATATCGATAACAAAAAAGGATATTTCAGATCTTTCAAAGTAAAAAGAAAGTTAAAAATCCACCAGAGATGAACAACAACAATGAATAACTGAAAATCCAATTTGTATACTTTATTCTCAAAGTGATTAAAAGAGTAAATGCAAAACACGTCTTACTGCTGAAGTATTAAAAAAATAGGAATGAAACCCTTGGCTTATTTGAACTTTGAAAAGTCATTTCCTCAAGATCTAGACGTTTTCCCTTTAATATAATAATCCTTCCGGTTCTTGAAATTGTTTACTACAGAGATTTCAAAATCACCCGACTTTGGCGACCTGATCACATAAAAAATTACTTCTGTTCTATTTCAATAAAATATTTTATTTATAATTACTTATGATACCGTCGGCAAAATATTTTTAAGCTTCAAATTGTGAAAAATCATAAAAATTGTGTTATTTTAATTAATTTATACCTTTTTTGTGTATATGAAAATTCTTAATGGAGTTCCAAGACGTCATTATTAAAAAATAATTTAATTAAGGTGTCTAAATAATTTATTTGATATTCTATGTTATCTTTTCGGGTAATGAAATTCCAGCTTCTGTTTCTTAATAATTAGTAGAATATTTAGAAGTAGAATATCCATAGCTTTCAACAATGGGCAGTAGTCACGCATTTGGTAACCTTAATTCGATGAAAATGTACATTTTTGAATTTTGTATTTAAATTTATCTGCCTGAATTCTCTGAAAATTTCAAAATGATCCGACAAACATTTTGTGAAAACACAAAGTCATTTTTACAGACGTGATATCTAGAGTCACACCCTATTCTTTCAAAGTTTTATTATATATTTTTTATTGAAAAGTGCTATTTTTTTTTACTTTCAAAAAAGTAAAGGACTTTTATAGAAACGTTATTCAATATTAATAAACTCAAGGTTCGTTTGTAAATCTGCTAATTCCACTAGTCTTTCTATGCTAACTGCCTGTAAATTTTGGACAATTTTTGAAAAGAAAATCAGCTTTTTCAAAATTGAAACATAATGTATTTCCTACTTTAATTCTGATAGTTTTGAAAAGGCCACAATTTAACAGAAATAGGCATTATTTTTTTGTGAATGGCAAGAGTAAGAGAGTTTTTTTTATGAATGGCATAAATAAGATTCATCAAATGAAGCGGTTTTGTCATTTGATATCAGATTCATAAATGGCACTGAAATGAATGACTTTATGTGTGTGTGTGTGTGACACTAAAACGCTTTAATTTCAACAAGGGTTAATTTACATCTGCGTTTTGAAACACAGTTTTGTTTGATGCAAAAAATAGTGATCAAAAAGTTTTTATAGATTATTTTAAGTCCATTCATATTCGAATAGTTCTTCAAGAAACTGCTTGTTTCAAATGTTTTTTTAAATTATATTTTATTTAAATGAATTTACAATTATTATTAAGTATTAATGAATATTGATAGAAAGAAATAAGAATAATTTTCTAAATGCTGTGGCTATAAAACATGTAAATAAATATTATTTTTTTAATTTATTATTTTTTTTCAAATTATATCTAAGTTAAACTAAAGAAATTAATAATTATAAAAACAATAAAATCTTACATTCTTGTTTAAATATGTTTGGTTATTGTTGAGAAAAATAACTGGTTTAATGTACCTTGCTTTAGATGTAGTATTACTGTGTAGAATCTTTAAACCCTTTTTTGAAATCATGTTTACTATAAAATGATAACCCCCGGGGGGGCACCTCGAAATGAGGATGAGATACTTCCGGCATGGTGGTTGGATCTCGCCACCCCGGAGGGTACACTAATAGGTGGGGGATCTGACTCCTCCCATCGGTGACGGGACGTACTTCCTTCGGGAAGGGTTGTACCGTGGCCGGTGACGGCCCTTTGGACTCAATCACAGTTCCCGCCAATTGCTATTGCGGCGGTCCGGTCATTCAGTTTTATGGTTTAAATTCGTGTGCCTTCGGGGCGGGTCGGAGAGTTAGATGGTTGACTTACTATAAAATGATAGAAATCAAACATATTTCATTAAAACTACTTGAAATTTTTTTTGTGAATTCAGAAATATCAAGTTAATTAATTAGGCATTGATTTTTAAAAATTTTTGATTGGAATTTAAAAAAAAAATACTGTAAGTGAAAAAACAATCTGATAGTTTCCCCAAAATCACAAAAATTTCAAGTAAAGATTTTTTTTTTTTTTTTTACATTGGAACAAATTCAGATATCCAAAATCGGATGCTCAATTAATTTACATTCATTAAAAAATTCTTTAAAAAATTGGTCAGAAAATATCAGAAATTGAAGTAGAAGAAGCATTTTATAAAAAAGTAATTAAAAAAATTTAACTTTAAATTTCTGAACAGAAATTTTGTTGAAACTTAAAATTTCTGAACAATTCACATTTAACTGCAAAAAAGAAGATATTTTGAAAATTATAGAAAAAAAATGTTAAATAATTGATAAAAAAAATGAAAATAGTTTGAATTTGACTTAGCAATGAAATATACTATCTAAAGTTATCGAAAACATATTTTTCAAAACTTTTCAAAATTCAGAAAAAATTTTCTTGTCTATTAAATCATATGTATGTGAATGCAATTCCAGAAAATACTATCGTCGACATTTTTTAATATTAATTTAAATTAGTATCATTATGAAGATATTTTTAAAATGGCGTAAAAACAGTGTTATGATGTTTCAGAGAATTATTGCAGGAAAACACTAATTTTAATTTGTTCTTCCAAGAAATCTCCAAGATGCATTCTTCTTCTCTTCAAACTATACCGAAATTTGTTAACTCAAAGCACTGTAGATCTATAGATTGCCACTCACACATACACAAATGCCTGCATTCTGATTTATTATTAATTCCGATATATACAGATAGAGTGGTTAATACATACAGTAGAGTTATTTATATATTTTTCATAATTTAGGATTGATCTCTTAATTTTGTAAAATAATTAGCTGCTGAGGGCAACATCTGTCCCTCTTCTAACTAAATTTTCTAATTTTTTTTCAATGTGAGATAGTTTGATTTTCAGCTTCTAAATCTGGCTTACATTACAACACATTCTAGCTGGATTACTGAAGAAATAGTCTTCGAACCTGGAATCATGTCACTGGGGATCTCATACGCATATTTAAACATGTCCTTACTGGTGTAATATATTCAGCCAAAAACTTCTGTCTGCTTAATGACAATTTTCTATTGCAGATATACCACAGAATGATTAAGATGGCACATGATCTATACCAATTTAAATTCACAATTACTCTGCAAACAATTACTTTTATTCCATGCTTTGTGGCATCATTTCATTATATTGCATAAGTTGACTGCCAGTGAAGGAAGTCAAGGACATGCAAAACTATAAAAAAACTCTGTTTCACCCTAACTTGGCAGTATTGTAAAAGGTGGAAAATGTGACGCTCCGCGTTAGGAAAGAGTTCCCCATCAATTCCGACTTTAAAATAGTTAAAATGCGCAGAAATTTAGCAAATAATATCATAAATTACAGAAATCCTTTTTCTATCAGTATGTATTTAAAATTATTCTCAAATTAGAAGTGCTTATCTGTTAAGTATTGTAAATAAAGCGAACTAAAAGATTGACGTAATGAATTCCACTTTGGCAAGAACCGGTCTTCAAGGTCAAATATTTGGCGCGCTTTTCTTTTACATCTTCGCCAACTCAGCTTCATTCAGTTCGCGACCGTTATAATCTTACGTACTTTTTTATTCTCGCTTTTTCAGCAACTGATATTTATGATACTATTAATCACATTAGTTATTAGTTTTGATTGTTGAATATTTATTCAATTTGTTATTTTTATTCACTTCTAAAATGTCTGGAAAAGATAAAGTGTTATCACCGACTACGCTGTGCACACCTTCAAGACGAGTGAAACCAACAAAAAGTGCAGCAAGCAGAAACATATTAAACGTTTATTCTCGACTCCGAGAAAACCCTCAAGATTCTATCAATCAAATCGTCGATAAAGTTTCGCATCTTACAGGTGTTTCGCAATGAACAGTTTTCCTTTTGAAAAAAGAAATAAAGGCATCCAGTCCTTTAAGTACCCCTGGAAAGAAATGACCAGGCTCAGGTCTTGTAAAATAAGATGATTTTACATTATCCTGTATTTGACGAAAAATCCATGCATATTTTCGTAGAAATGAGATCTCAATATTAGATGAAGTTTTAAAAGATGTGAACGATTATACAGATATCTTTTCGAAAAACATTAGCCGAACCGAATATTGAAAGATTTAGGGTTTTCTTTTGCGAAACGATGAAACGAAATGAAATAACATTAATGATTTATTAAAATAATGTATCAATGATATTGAAAAAATAATGAAAATAAGGAAACAATTAATTCTCCGATAAAGTGATAATATAATAAAGTGGATAAATATTTATTATTTGGCGAAAAATTTGCGAGATAAAGTTTCGCCAGCGATCTGCATTTCTAGTCACTTTGTACCTTAAAGTAACCCAGTTCCCTTAACAACGACTGTGATTCGGCATGCCTAGAATATACACTACTGCCAAGTTAGGGTGAAACAGAGTATATATACTTTGAAAAGGGAAGACAGTTTTATGTACCAATGACTTGTAAAAAGGTGGAGGTATCTTCCTTTCCCTTCGCAAAAATAATTTCTCTAATAATGATATCGATTTCGAAAATCGGTTTCATTTATTGGCTAATTTTTAGAGTAAATATTCAGAACGGTAGCTTAAATATTCAGAAATGTAAGCCTGCTGTCTAGCTTTGGCATAAAGTTAATAAAAATTAATTTTTCGAGAATATTTTAATATATTAATTATTTTATCTATTAATATTATTATTAAATATACTAATTATCATGATTAGTACTGATAGTCAATAAATAATTAAATTTAATAATTAATTTAATTCCAGTGTGATTAATTTTTAAAACATGCATCAAAAATGGATGTAGAGATAAGCTTCATTATGTCAGGTCCAATTATTAAAATGTGTGGTTTGTGTATACACATTCAAAACCTTTACTTTAAGAGTATACGAAGGTAAACAGTGGTAAAAAGGGAATTATACTGCAACCCGCACCCCCCTACAGTTAATAAAAGCAATGTCTGACAAATTTATTACTTTGAGTAACTATAAGGAAGAACTATCCCTATTGGACAAGTAACAAAACAGGAAGAATTACCCATAATGGACAAGTTCAATTCATAGAGGATAATTCTAAGTTTTTTTTGTGAGTGTTCTAAAGATTTCTTTTTCAACATCGAAAAGTAGTTAAAAAGTTGTTTCAGATTTTGTCGTGTTTATAATTTAAGTTGATTTAGTAAAATAGGCCTAACCGAAAATCTTTCGTACTGACACGGAAACATAAAAATTTTTAGGAACCCTCAAATGCTTTTCTTCTAAGTTAAACTTCTGGTAATATCAAGATCTAGCAAACTTTTAAATTAAAAATATTATTCTGGAAAATAAATAAATGCATGTATTTGGCATAAAATGTATATATATTTATTTACTATTTCATTTTCCTAAAAATAAATCCTTTTTTCCATATTATGAAATTTTATATCCTGCTGTATAAATTGATTTCTTTAGTTTATTTAGAAACCACAGGCATAATTATTTTTGTTTTAGGATTATTACTTTATTTCTATGAGAATTGTGAGTTTAACGTTTTGAAAAATTCCATTTACGATCTAACAAGTTCTCTAATATTGCTATATTTGCTAACCTACTAAATTTTTTTTTATAAGACCAAATATAAATCGTAATTTTTTTCAATTCTGTATTAAATAAATAAATATCTGAAAACTTTTCTGGGAATAATTTTCTTTATTAATAACTTTTGAATTATATACTTTTTGTTAAAGCCTTGTTAAAATAACAAACATTCCATTTTTAATCGTACAGACTGATTTCAACTAGAAGTAAAGTTAAATTCCTAATTTTCAATTTCTAAAACTTTCTTATAATTTCTTTTTGTTTGAAAATAAGACTGAATGGTTCAGAAAATTTTGCACAATTTTTTAAAAATTAATTATTACATTGTATTATGAATTACCTGTTATTACCTGTTGTGGATAGAATACAACTAGTTTGATTTTCGATGAGGGACTACACATACTTGATTTAAATAGCAAAATAGTAAATGTCGATTTAAATAGCAAATCTGTAATACATCAAGTGATAGTATATTCCATAGCGGAGAAATTAGACATTTTGTAGCCCCATGTAATGCATAAGGCTAATTTTAAATAACTGAAAAATTTATTTTCAATTTTTAACTTAATTGGAATGTTAATGATTTTTTTAAATTTTTTTTATTTTCATAAATTTGCAAAAATATATATTTTTATTTAGTTTATAATATGTATATTATGGAAAAAATAATTACAGTAATGATATTTTTCAAATAAATAACGATAATTACTATTTAAGCATTCCCTTTCTAACAAATACAATTAATTATCATGAACTATTATATAGATATCATAAAATTGAAACAAATATAATATTAAACATTATTTTACAGGATCTGTAAGGTGGACTGAAATATACACAACAATTGATATTCCAATATATGATAGGGCCGCGGTGGCCTGGTGGTAAGGTCTCGGCTTCGGAACCGGAGGGTTTCAGGTTCGAGACCCGATTCCACCGAAGAACCGTCGTGTAAGGGGGTCTGTTGCACGTTAAATCAGTCCTGACCAAACATCCTCCCGCTGGTGTGTTGTGGTGTGGAGAGGGGGGTGCCAGCTCAGGTGTCGTCCTCGTCATTTGACCGCGGTTCAAAATTACGAGGTCCGTCCCAAAATAGCCCAAGTGTTGCTTCAAACGGGACGTTAATATAACTAAACTAAACTAAACTAAATCCAATATATGATAGCCACACTGGTTACTCTGCATCGCATAATTAAGGTTTTTGGATTAAATCAGATTGACTAGGACCACCGAGTCTGCAAGCGAGAACTAAGGGCCATCACCGGTCACGGTACAACCTTTCCTGTGTGAAACATGTCCCATCATCGATTGAAAGTAGCCGATCCCCATCATCTCTGCACCAGGTGGCGAGATTGAAACAACATACCGGAAGCTTCTCTTCCTTACTTCTGAGGTGCCTCCACGTGGGGAGGGAGGACAATACATGATAAAGACTTATAATTTAGTAAATGATTTTAACAATTCAGTGTATATCGATGATCCTTATACTTTATCATTTAAAAATAAGTAATCCCTACAAATTTATTTATTTGATAATTAGACTTTTAATATTTTTACTGTTTTTTTATTTATTTATTTATAAAATTAATAATATTTTTAAGCTTATATATTTTTATATTCTTCAACCTCTAACAATTTTTCTAGTCTGCATAGTTAGATATTCGTCTGTAGGTTCCATTTTGTGTTTTATATTGTTATTTATTTTGTGTTTTATATTGTTATTTATATTCTCATTAAAGCTCACGACTTTTCTATAATTATTCTGATGTAAAAAAATAATCTACAAGGTAAAATTTTGCGTAATTTCATTGCTCACGGCAAAGATAATAAAAAATACTGATGGAAACTTCTTTCAAATATCATATGTTTTATACTTCAAACATGAACTATATCAAATCCATCTCATGAACACAATGAAGGTGAAACACAATTATAGATATAAAATCTTTTATTTACATCGCAAAGTTCCATGCAAATAAATTAAAGTAATAAGTGCCCTGAAGAACAAAATATTTTCCAACTATAAGCACGAAAAGCATTCAATATTTTTTTCTCTTACAGAGTTTTTAAAACGAAAATAAAGAAGAAAAAAGAAACCAACTGCAAAAGCAATAAAACAAGTAGAAAACTTTTTTTTCCCCATTTTCTTAATAGAGATTCGTCGTCACATATTTGTACAGAATGATGGGAAGTGAGCTTAGATCACAGTTTCAGTTTGCCAAAATCTGCAATAAGAGAAAAAAAAAGAATAATGAGAATTGTTGATAAAACTGTTGGTAAATGATTGGTAAAACCAATTTAATCTATACTGTATTCCTATTAATGAAGACGTTTAAGCAGCATAATAATAAAAAAAATAATTAAGTAAGTAAAATATTTTTTAAAAACGCACTTTATTAATTGCAAAAAAGTATAAATATTTATTTTAACTATTCATTGTTTTTATTCATAAGTATGTATTTTAATTTTATAAGTATTATGGGATCATGAAATTATTTCATTATCAGATTCACTACCAGATGGTGCCACTAAAATGGGAACAAAATTTAATTAAATAATCCCTAATTAAGTTATAAAAGCAATTCAATAGTGCAAAGTCAATAAGGTACAAGAATGTAATAGTACAAAAATCTAATTTATCAAGAAATGAACATAAATTTGTTAAGAAAAGTTTATAAACAAGTATAAAAAAATCAATTTAAATAAATGTACATGGATGTAATATTAGTAACATTATCCATAGAATATAGTGACATAGTAATATAGTAAAGCATATTAGAAACTGATTAACAAATACTTTATTACAAGTTATGAAAACAGAAATAGAATATAGTAACAGTATCTACACTGTATAGTAAAGAATATTATAATTTGAATGACAAATACTTCATTCTAAGCCATAAAAATAGAAATAGAGCTGTAAACCCTTTAATATATTGAAAAAAAAAATATAAAATTGAGCCATAGCTGCTATTGCGGAATAGAAAGGATTTTTTAAATGGAGCTATTACGCCTATAGTGTATTATAAGGAATATAAAAAAAAAGGTGTACGATGTCTAAAGTATAAGAACGTTGTTTAAAAAATAGAGCTACTAAGTCTATATTGTTTAATAAGGCATATATAATAGAGTTGCAAAGTCTACAGCATATTCTAAGGAATATAAAAATGGAGTTACATTGCTTATAGTGTGCGAGCCAATTAATAGAAAATTATGAGATGTTTCATAAATTTACTGAAATTTGATTACTTCATGACTTAAATGACTTAAAGAAGCTAGACATATTACTCCATAATTCATTCCATATAAATAAATTGTGATTATAAATTTATTTTATCCATATGATTGATAATCAAACTCAACCCCTTATCTTTATTCTTATCCTTCAGGGAATAAACAGATTAGGCTTTCTGTTGTTGAAATCAATAAAACAACTAAACATAATTTCACCGAATCTTTTTTTATATTTGTTATTTGCAAATAAAATTGGTTCAAAGTAATTAATTGTCTAGAGAATACCCATTGGTTAATAGTGGTGAACTAATCAAAAAATATAGAGCATTGATATGTTTTTAGGTATATTCTTAGAATTTAAATATAGGTATATTTCATTCAATATAATGAACTTTATTACAATGCTTTTTACATCAAATTTTATAATTGATAATAGATAACTCTACTTAAGATAATGTAATATCTTATCACAGCATGAACTTTTAGGTAATAAAAATTTTCCTTATAAAATAATAATTAAAATCTGTAGCAATAAGCATTAAAATAAACATTTTTTATAACAAAGAAGAAAGATGTCTTATTTTCTACATCAGTATTGTAAACTTAAAAGAAAACAAAATTTCCAATAAGTACAATTCATATTAGAATTATAGATTTGGATTAAGCATTGCCAAGTAAATTCAAGTAACATTTAAGTTGTAAAAATTTTAAAGAATGCTTATTTAAGTTGGCAATTACATTGTAATGGCTGATACGTACTCTGCCAATGACAAAAATACCAGTGTACAAGAAATACTTACGTAAGGTATGGATAACCTTAATGGAGAAGAGCCTTGCCAAATCCAAGATGGCCGTATCCAAGTCCAAGATGGCCATATCCAAGTCCGAGTGCACCGGCGTGTCCATAAGCAAGAGCTGGAGCTGCAACAGCCAATGGAGCAGCTACGGCAGCAGCTGGGGCTACATGGTTGACGACTGGGGCAACGGGTCCGGCGTAGGGGCTGGCAATAAGGGCGGCTGCTGGGGCGCTGGCAGCGGTTCCGGGTTCGTTAGTCTTGACAGTGGCTCGGAATCCAAGACCATCAGCGACGTAGTCGACTCGTCGGGCTCGTCCGTCGATGTCTGCAATAGTGTAGGTTCCCTTCTTGTTTCCATGGGCATCTCCTACTTCAGCTCGGGAGTTACTGGCACCAAGACCATCCTGGATTCCATAGTTGAAAGCGTAGTTGCCAAAAGCCTAATTACGAAGGAAAATAAATTAATCCTAATCACGAAAGAATACCTAATGAGGTATTTAAAATGTTTTAATTCAACAATGGAGTTTAGGAACAATGATTATATCAACTTGGACTTACATCTTGAGTTTGAGCCCTGTTGCTGACTCCAGTGCTAAGCAGAGCACCATGTCCCAAAAGAAGAGATGCTTGGGCTGCTGCAAGAACAGCGAAGAGGATGGCGACCTAATGTAATGAAAATAAAATGTATAAAATAATTGATATGATGGAACACTAAATGGAAAATTCAGAAAATAACTTTTATTTTGCATTGATGTTATTTAACTTCATTTTATTTATCTGACTTTCTCCATTTATTTTTTGAGACGAGTATGGCACTTCTTTAGTCAATATTGATCTTTGCAACAGAAAAAAAATCTATGGACCAACAAATCAATCATTTATTTTCTTATTTATAACGTAGAAGATACTCCTAATTATTAAATTGTGCGGAAGTTTTCCAACAAAATGTGATTTGAAATGCTGTGTTAAGAAATCATGATTTTTATAATAAAACACCTGTTATTTTAGCACCTGTTACTATTTTCATTATTTCAAATATTTTAATATGCGATATTCTTATATTATTATGAGCTAAAGTAGAAAAGTCCTGATTATATTTTGTAAAGGGAAATGTCATTACAGTGAAAGACAATACACATTTAAAAGACAGATAATTTGGTCAGAAGTCTTATTTAATAATAATTAAACTAGGACAGTTCATATGCATCTAACGCAGAACAGGAGAGAGGCTTTTGAAATAGTGCAGCCCTTCTGTCTATCACAATTTGATATTTAAAAATACTTAGATGAGAGAATCAGAAATTTCAATTTATCCTAAAAAGATTAAAAAGAAATTGAATACGTCTATAGTTCACGCTAATCAGCTGGTCTACTAAGACGATTAATCTGGAATATTTTACAAAGCAGCCTCAAACAATAAACATAATCAAATCATTATCATATTTTGTAGTACAGGAAATCAACATTTTATTTCTCTTCATTTCTTGAAGTGTTGAATTTGCATCCTAATATTTGTATTATTGAGCAAATTATATTTGATTTTAAAAGACTCGCCGGGGAGGCACCTCTGATATGAGGATGATGATTGGTTCTCTCCATCATACCCGGAGCTTTTGTACAGAAATGGTGTGGGGTCGGCTACTACCCATCTATGACGTGCTTTCCAGGAGAAGGGTTGTACTGTGACCGATGATGGCCCTTAAGATTCAACCTCCATTTTTTCCAAAACTGTCGCGGTGGTTCGGTCATTCAGATTTTTACGTGTGCCTCAGAGCGGTTTGGAATAGTCAGCAACTTATGAATTAATTAAAAGAATCAATATTTGTTATTCTAACTTAAATCGTTATTATTCTAAGCATTTTTCTCTTTCAGAAAATTGGAAAGACTCGAAAAGCTACTAGTAGATTGAAATAATTTAATCTTAGGTAAATATTTCACAATTTTAAATTATAATGCACCAGTTATTGAATTTTTTTAAAAGCATCCTTTACAACATATAACTAAAACTGGCTTCAAAATTTCTTCGGACATATCTATTAAGTAGAATAATTCGCAGTAGAATTATTCTGCTTAATATATTCAAAATTGTTTCTGATTTATGTACCCATTCAAAAGTATTGAATGAGAAGAAACCAGATGATTTGACACAAAATTACAATTTTAGTCTCTAGGTTCTATACCAAATTTCATTTATACTAGATATTGTGTTTTTGAATCATTGGATTTACTTGCACGAGAACGCACAGAATCTCAGAGGCCAAAGTTTTGACGAATTGTATTCAAAATTCGATAAAATTCACCTGTAATTTAGATGCTAAAACTATATATCAAATTACAATTATCTATCTGATGCATTTATTGTGCTTACAAAGTTACGAAAGTACGGCATACAGAATGGTCAATCTCTAGAGGAATTCAAGAAGATCTGAATCATGGAGATTCATCAGTCTGAATCTCGAGTCTGAATTTATAATACATTACCTTCTCTTTATATATAGAAAATTATAAAACGAGATACCAGCTATGGGCAGTAACGAATCAAATGAATGCACGTACTAACTTTAATTTTTAAGAGAACAACTTAGATCTGTTTAAGTTTCATTATTAATATATCCATAGTATTTTTAACAAATTAAAGCAAATTATTAATTAACATATTAGGACAGAAAGGGGTTGCGAAATTAAAATTTATTGGTACAAGAATCAAATCAGGTCTTCCTGGCCAAACATAAGGTGGATATTAATAACATGCTTTAAATACACATCAGTATGAACGATACTTACCTTAGCGATCATGTTGTAATTAGAAGACTGATTCACTTCGCTAGAATCTGAATCGATGTTTAAAGCAGATGCAACGAGTGTTTATATACAGATGCTTCTCAAGGCCAAACGTCGCACCCCCTTGTATTATACTCACTTAAAAAAATGAATCCCGCTACTTGAAGAATGCACCCTATCGGCTCCACCCAGGAATCAATAAGGTAAGATGACAAAAAGCAAAAGATCGGTGGCCTTCTGGATTTGCCCAAAACAGTAAGCTTCCTTCAGCGGGATACACGTGTTTTACACATTTTTAAAATTTGTGTTTTTGATTTTTTGTGTGCTTGTTTTAATTACACGTCTGAAAGATATCGAAACGAGATTATTTTCACTCCTGTAATGTTCAATGACTTTCTAATACGGAAGTAAATGGTATCTATTATTTCGTTTGGGTGTGACTTACCCTTGGCCTACTTAGAGGCCTAGCTAACTAGGAGTAAGATCGGGAATCATTTTTTTTAAACATTTTGTCGACAAAATATGTTTAAGAATATCGGCAAGACACACCCATGTCTGTTACTTACGATTTTGATAACGAGTAAAGCGTATTATATCACCGGTAAAGTATTCAACCTTTAATTATGTATTTTTTTGCAAGAAAAAGGAACGTATGGTAATTTTTTTTGGTATTGAATATGTAAAGGACTAACGTCTTGCCCACGTGGAGTAAATAAACAAACTATCCTTCATAATTTTAGAGTATTCATGAAATATAGTTTAAGGCTTAAAAATTTCAAGACATATTATATCAAAAGTTAAGGTATGTGACTACGTTCGGGATGAATTTTTTGAAAAACGTCCGAAAATAGTTATATTTTTGAATATATGCATAAAAAAGATTGAAAAAACATCTTGGAAGTCAAAATATACCAATTAAGCTGCAAAATATTTTAGAAATTTGGAAAAAAAGGCGTGTTTTTAGCCAAAAATATGTATAAAGCATAAATCTTTTAATTTAGAAGTTCATCAAATGATTTATTTCAAATTTTGCAGACAGCTTAAGAAATATATTATCTAGTTCCTGAGCTAAAATATGTTATCTTTCTATTCATTCTTTAAATATTGGAGTTCGATTGATAAATAGAAATTTTCAATTTCTTTTCATAAATTCTCAATATTTTCAGAACTATAAACTGTTTCTAAACGAATAGAAACTTATAGTTAATGAGTGGTAGAATATATTGAGAAATAATTATACTAAATGTAAACAAAAAATATGCATTAAATTTTAATTCATGAAGTTTTTCGTAAGAAAATTCTATCAAAAATTAGAATTTGAGAAAATAGCATCTAAAGATGTAAAATAGCATTAAAAAGAATGCAAATGCGAATATTAAAAAAAAACAGTGTAACTGCCCGAAAGATAGAAATAAAATTGTAATTTTTTATAAAGAAACTTGTTGAAACATTAAAAATATCAAATAAAAGAAAATTTGCATTTTTGGAGATAAGAAATCGGCTTTTTAATGTAATCTGGAAATAGTGTTTTATGCTAAATTAGTTGTCAACATTCAGCAGTAAAGAAAACAAGCAAATTCATATTTTAAGTGAAAACTATACAACAAAACCTCAATTATTCCCGATTCGATTGCATATAAAATAAGTTTTCACTACTCACTAGATGGCAATTTCTATAACAATGTTTGAGTGAAATATTTCATTGTATATATTTTTCTTGTGACATTTTTGATTATCTGATTCTAAAAATTTGGCTTAATTTCAGAATTAAATATATTTTCATTAATGCTATGCTGAGATTGACATTACTAAAATATTGCAATTATTTTAATTATTAGATTATTTGTCTTTATGTAAATGCATACGTTTTAGGTCCAAGTTTATAAACTTAAAATATCTTTCAAAGAAAATGTTATTTACTGGAAATTAAAGTGTTGTATTTCATAAGATATCTTGAAATTTTTTCCTCTTTAGATTTGAACAAACTTTATTTGACGACTAGCTGATTCACTGAAGATATTCGTCGTGTTTTATTGCAGTTAAATATCTAACCCATAACTCAATGTTCTTTATTCTATCAATGAAAAATTTTTAAGTATTAAATTGTTACAGACATTAAAGCCATGTTATTTTAATGTTCTAAGACTAGTTCTAATAATTGTATATGTAAGCCTTTCTTACGTAGTCGGTATTCATGATATCACAGTCCATTAAAACCTATTTGGACAATCTATTACAAATTTAACTCTACGTTGTCTTTTGCAGTGTGTAATTTCATTTACCGATGCTTTATGTTAATTCCAAAAATTATAAGCAAAATCAATTTCCCTTAACTTTGAATAATGAAAAAAAAAAAAAAACCGCAATTAAGTGTTTGATGAAACAATATAAAAAAATTTAATTTGCAACAATAAAATATATTATTTAAGATTATAAAAATAATATTTCAATACATCCTTAAAATTCAGAAAATGATTACTCAACAAATAATTTGGTATCAATAAAAAGATAATTTATTTGAATTTTAAAATGACATAAAAATCCTAACTCTACAACAATATTTTCAATTTATTAAAAAAAAACTCTATTTAATTTTAACTGATCAAAATTCTAACTAAAATCTCAAAATTATCTCCGAGGTGTGCTTTCTCATACTTCAAAGCATATTGAGCCAAAGTTGGTATCTCTATATAAAACTGTCTGTCCTTTAGAGTACCATTAAGCATTCTTTCTTTTGGTAGTAGAGAAAATATTTATGCATAAATCAACTCCCACTGGGAGAAATCTCAGATATGTGGTTGAGAAACCTCCGGCATGGTGGTTGGTTCTCTCCACTTTGATGTGTGCAGAAATGGGGGTCGACTACCTTCTACGATGACAGCCGACAGCCATGATGGTCCTTAGGACTCAATCACAGTTCCCGCCAGTGTTGCTGTTGCGGTGGTCTGGTGATTCAGTTTTATCCTTATGACATCGCCCGGGTCAGATTAGTCAAATATCTGATTATGTATAAATCTTCTCCCACAGGAGGGAACCTCAGATATGATTATAAGTAGTTAATGATTATAAGTAGTGTAGTTGTTGGTTTTCGCTACTTGGGTGGTTACAGAAATGGTGGGGATCAGCTATGTCCTACGATGAAGAAACGTGCTTTACACAGGAAGAGCTGTACCATGGCCCTTAGGACTTAACCTTAGCCCCCGCCGAAGATGGCTTGTCAATCAGATTTAATCCGTATGCCTTAGAGGCAGGTTGGAGTACCAAGTTTGTGATTGTGCATAAATCAAATCAATTGTTAAGACTTTTTGATAAGAATTCGATAACGAAGGGGATGCAAAAATTGAAACAAAATATCGGAGAAATTTCCCTTCTCCCATTCTCCTTTATCTTAATCCAGCATTTCCACAGATTTAAAAACAATTTCTACATGTCTATTATTCCCTGAGATTACAACTTAATGCAAAAATTTCATCGGAATAACTGTAAAAATCTTTCTTATTTATTAATTAGTTTTAACAATCGCTTCTTTCTCGTTAAAATACTAAACTTTAACTAAGATCTTTGACATTTTGCAAAGATTTTTTATTCGTTTAATTGCCTACATATAGAAGAATCAGAGAGAAAATGATTTCTTTTTTGTCATTGTTTTATTTTTTTTAAAGAAATTATCTGTTTGGCTAAAGAGCATTTTTACTCTCAAGCTTATCTGATTTGACCTGAAATTTACTATAGCATTAGAAATGTCTAATATATTATTTTAAGTATAATATTTATTTAAGCATTTTTCTTAATTTTTTTAGTGAATAATTATATTTTTCTCAAATTATTTTATATAAATATTTTATTTATATATAGGATGGTTCTTATAGGTTACAAACATACCTGCCTCCTTGTATGTGGTGGCTGGTGCACGTATAAAGCTGTTGCGGTCACAAAGCCCTCCATGCCGAGACAATACCACTAGGGGTACTGGTTTAGAAGTGACAGTTCTCTGATTCAGATCTAAATTACGAACTGCGGTTGTGTGAATGAATTGCATAGACGAAGTCCGCCCCGTAAAACGAATGCTCGCAGTGCGCTTGAGTAGCTAAGATGTACTTTTGGCCCTAGATGGCGCTACTGAAACAAAAGTAACTCTCTCGGCTTAAAATCGTGGACTTCGTCAGCGAGCTTATTTATGACAAATGGCCATTAGAAGCAACAACAGTATTTATGAATATTAATCGTAGGTAAAATAAATCATTTTTATCATTTATTAAAGCCATAACTGAACATTTAAATATTTAGGAATGATTAACAGTGTAATTTTTACGCTACGTATCTTATCTACATTATCTTAAGTAGGCTTAATCGCACGTAATAGTATATTAATAGTACATGATGATGAATGTTAGTCCCTTTACTACCCACTGATTCTTGTCGGGCTTTATATCCTTTTGGTAAGCTACAGCGATTTCGAAAATAAAAAATAAACAATTGAGAAAAAATAATTCCTCATCTAAAATTTGATTAAAAAAAAAGAATTCTTCCAAAAAATTAGCCAACTTGAGTGTCTTTCTTTTGTACACGCAAGCCAGCCATTCAAGAGCACGCTAAACCATGTCAATGGCATCTAGCACTCCACACCCTTCCATATTTTACTCCATTTATATAAATTGGTAATTTCCGAACACACAATACCAGTTTCATCCAATCCTCCTTCCTGAAAGTTTTACTAGAACACACCACTAGCTTTCCTACTTTCTGATATCCTAGCCTCTCCCATCCCCTCTGTTCAATCCAACTTATGCAACTGAAATAGAATGATAAATGTTTGCAGAGATTTGAATTTGATATCCATGTACAATGTATATTTTGTAGTGAAGTGTCTCTCCAGATTTGACTTTTTATTGAGTGACACGAGTTTTTCATGGCAAATGAGACAAGTCGGAAAGGCCATCTGTGTTGCATATGAATGCAAACGACTCTGGTCCAATTCTGATTGAATTCTCGGTTTTCTTCTTTAGCTCTTCTCTTTTTTTTTACCAGATGCCATGCTGGAGAGGAGCTAAAAATGATTTTTAAAAATTTTACTTAGCCATTTAAAACGGCAAACAATTTATTTACCATTATTCCTTCGTTAACACGATCTTCAGAAATGTAATCCAATTCTGTTACTGATTTTATTATATTATACGCGTACATACCTTTGAGAAGGCAATTCGTTTCTAAATCGTATTCTTCTTGAAGCAACAATCGAATAGGCACACAAAACCAGCAAGCGATTAAATTAACTTACAGTTCGACCGCGTTATCCGAGGATAACTGACTGTCAACATGTCTAGATTCTAGATATGTTGTCTTGACTCTAGACGGTGGCTGTTTGGGTGAGACAGAAATGAAATGCAATTGGCGAAAAGATAACGGAGTTTCATTTCTAAGAACAAAACAATAGTTCAAATTTATCTCATTATGGTCATGTTAAGAGTAGCGATTTGTAATTAACGATTATGTTAAAAGAAGCTGTTGAGAGATTAGGTACTTAAAGATATATTTTCTTATTTTTTTAAGGGCTTTGATAATGAATTATTAAATTTTTGTATGGAACTGGGGAGCCGCAACTCTACATCAAAAGAGCTGCATGCGGCTCGCGAGCTGCAAGTTCCCGACCCCTGAAGTACACTCATCTTGTTCATTCAATCCATTTTTTAAAACTCTTGCTGGAGAGTCCTAAAAGCCCTTTTCTAAATATTCCAAGTTTCTTCCTTTCACACCCGTATTTCCAATCTACCACACCACACAAAGTTGTACAAAATGGTTTTAACACTGAGGATAGATTACCACTCTATTGATGTGATGTGAAATGATCGTGAATATCTGATGTTAAGTCATAAGGCTTGTTTTGTCTTTGGTCTTGTGTTGTGAAGAAATTCGAGTGGGCATTCCGAATTTTGCATTTGATTGATGGGGCCCGATATTTATTAGAGGGCAATAATATTGCTAACTGAAACCACAAACCAAATTTTAATTATTATATATGTAACAGTTATGAATCATTACCTTCATATGTATAAGAATAGATTTGCTAATAAACAACTTGGTGACAGATTTGGATCAAAATTAGATTCTCATCTGCAATTGCGAAGATAAATTTCATTCATATAATTCGTTGGGTTTATGAATTATAGCATTCATTTGACTGACAGGCTACCATGTGACATATAACAAATGCCATATTACATTATATATGTGAATGTCATATGTCTTTATATACGTAATGACATACGAATGTCATATATTATTATATATATCGAATGAGTGACATATGACTTCCGTATGATAAAATTTGTCGAAAGTTTCAATTTTGGTTTGAAATCCATTTACCATATTTCATCCTTCTAGCTCATTAAACTTTTGAGTTATCATGTTAACAAACAGAAAAACAAAGGTCATTCTTAAAATGTTTTTTTTTTCCATTTTTTTCGAGTTCAAAAATATTTTTTAGAATAAAGTATAAAATGTGGAGAAAATTTAATTCAAAACTTTTAAAAATCAAAATGTTTTATCTTTGTATAATTCCTATATTTAAAAAAAGAAAAATTCTGAGTTAAATTGTTACAAACTGGACAGAATAGAAACACCACTATATTTGTTACATGATAACAATACATTTTCTTTTTTAGAAAACATACTTGTTGTGTACGTGAAATAGATTTGCGAGATTGTTATTACCTTGTTCTAAACGAAATTATTTAAGCCGTTAAACATTTAACTACAATAACTAACTTATCGCAGTTTGTTATCGTGTGAATTACATTGATTCTAACGCAAGTTCTACAACAATTCACAACGTTGTTATGCAGAAACAACTTTTCATTACCATATGTCTCACGAATTTAATGTGCATTACATGAGATAATATACTGATTCAAACTCTCAGAAAGCTGTTAAAGATAGAGTTACGGCGAGTCAAGAGGCAATTAAATTTCTCAATCTGTATTCAGTCGCACACGCAAGTCGCGATAAATATGTGGATAGAATCCATAATTATTTTTCGACATTGAAATGAAATGAGCTAATAAATCATACGAGGTAGGTCAAGTACCCACAAGTTGGATTTTGTTGTTGCGGTTGGCTATATAAAAGGGAAATCCATTTCAGGAAGTGTATTGAGAAATGTTTTTGATGTTAATACAACATTTTGAAATGCTGAAAGGTTTTTGAAGGAGAAATTCTGAGCAGATATATGTTAACGTGAAATATTGATATTCTTTACGGTTCTAGATTAATTAATCCTTATACTCACAGTAGAGATTGAATAAACCTTAAACTCGCAGTAGAGATTGATTAACCCTTAAACTCTCTGTAGAGATTGATTAATCTATAAACTCACTGTGCGTTTGTGGATAAAATGTATAGTATTAAATATTATGTAATGAGATATTTTCAGAGCTCTGGAAAGAAGCTTAATATTTATTACAAAGCAATTTAATAAGATAATGCAATAAATGAAAGGCATGTATATATATTAAAGCAATAATTTTCAATACATTTAGGCAAAAATATAATAAGTAAAAAGCATTTATTGAGTAGTAAATAAGTACCCAATGGACACATGATATTTCTGCATATTTTTCATACAATTTGTTTTTAGATATTTCTACATATTTTTCATACAATTTGTCTTTAGATATTTCTGCATATTTTTCATGTAATTTATCTTTGGATATTTCTGCATATTTTTCATAAAATTTTCCTTTGGATATTTCAGCATATTTTTCAAACAATTTTCCTTTGGATAACTCTATATATTTTTCACACAAATTTCTGTTTTTGGTTCGATGTTAGTTAAATCCTCGCGAATTTTACAGTGGTTTATCCTTTACAAATTTTTTTGTTCTGTTATGAAAATTTATTTGCACAAGATATTATATAGGTAGAATTTTGTTTTACAAATACGACTTTAAAATCTTGTACATTTTTTGTTGAGTGAATAAGGAACATTATACTACGCACAAAAGGAAAAAAGAGTTGCAGCTCTATAAAAGAGAAAGTCTTTCAACTTATGCTTAAAGGGATGGATACAGCTTGCATTCTCTACGAATAAGTTGATTGAAAAAGGCGGCTAATCCGGAATATGATAGTATAATTCAGAGAAAAATAATGCTTATGAATCTTTTGAGGTTTAATACTTTACAATAAATAACCATAAAGAAATGCAAAAATAAAGCGAAACACAAATATTTTTCTTAAATGAAGATTCATTCATAGAAAAAGCATAATGTTTATGACATAAGTTTAAAAGATCAAATATTCTATATATAGCGAAATGTATTAAAATTTCATTTATCAAATAACAAATAAATTAAATTTCGGAATTTAAAATGAAATGCGCTGCGAAATATACAGAATGAAAGAAAAGATAGAACTGAAGAAATTTTTAAGAAGAAAGGAAGGCATTGTTGATGCAATTCATTATAAGAATGCTGCAAGGCTGCAGTTAGTGAACAAATTTTTATAATTAGATATATCCAATTAAATATTTTAACAAAATTCAGATAGTCATTTTGATGTTTTAAAACAAGCAGCAAATTATATTATTATGTCTTTGGAACTGAAGCCTACAATTCATTAAAATAACTGGAAAAGGGTGAGGGAGCTTTCTTACTTTCACGTATACAAAATATGTAAAAAGAAAATATTGTAATTGTCAAATAATTCAAATAGTCAAAACTCGGAAATTTTCATATTTCAAACATCCTTGAATTTGAAAAAAAAACATTTTTTCGGAATTAGATCTCTGTTTGCTGGTTAGTCTGTAAAGCCAATAACTAAAACAGAAAATGCATTGAGCAAACGGAAATTACGTGTTAGGTCGATTGACAAAATTTGTAGATTTTTAACAAACTTGAACGAAATCCATTCAAAGGATGGATCGTTCTGGATCCATCGTCTGAATAGATCTTGCTTAAATTTATTTGTCTGCTCGATTACATGTGAACACAATAAAACCATTAAAATCTAGATACATAAAACTTGATACACAAATTTAAGAATTGAAATGCAGATTCTTTTTTCAAATTTTGAATAACATTCTTTGGAAGGAAGTCTGTCTGTTTAGTTATGTGAATACAAGTGAATTCATGAATTACGAAAAATAATGAACTAAATGTATAAGATTTGTATACATATTTAGCATCTAAACTATAGATCCTTATCACATTTTGAAAAAAAATAGTCGAAATATTGACTGCCTTTAGGCCTGCACTTTCGCATATACGTAACAAAGATAACTTAAAAACGCAATGATTTAGATATAATGAAATTTGGTGTGTGATCTTAATACATAGGTTGTAATTATGCGGCATATTTTGATTTTAATCGATCTAGCAACAGACGCCCAAATATTAAGTTCTTACGCAATTTTATTTTATCGTGTTTACATGCATACGAATTAGCAGAACTAAAAACTATCAAACAGAACTGAAAACTATCACTGATTTAAATCAAAATTTGATAAGTTTTGGCACTTTTTATGTAAAAACAATCTATTAAATTTAATCCATCTAGCTCTTTTCGCTTTGTAATTAAGGCGCTCATTTGAGTATGGATGGACGAACAGAAAATTCTCTTCTAGTGGATTTCGTTCAAAATTTTATAGAAATCTACAAATTTGTGTAAAGTTCCCATACCAAATTTTATCCCTCTAGCTCAAAAACTTTTTTTGTTATCCTTTTTACTGCCAGAATTTCAAAAGTTTTTCGGATTCAAGAAAATCTGAAACGTGGATATTTGTCAAAATATAGAGATCGATTTTTTTTTAAATATTTGCAATACTTTCTCTTTACATTTTTCGATACGAGAAAGTAAGAAATCAAGATTTCTCATTTTGGTACATTCGAAACTAAATATTTTTCCTCCAAATTACCGATGTTAATTATAGAATCACAAGCATTTAAAAGCATAAGCTAGATTGATTATTGATGGAAGCCAGTGGGAGTTTTCTCTCCGAAATTTTCTTACTCATTGTCCAACAAAGGTCTTATCTCTCTCCTACGTATGAAGTTATGGACCTTATGTAAATCCACGTATGTCGTGAATTCCACTGGCGAACAATAATTATAAAATAAAAATTATTAGAGTGAATCTAGCATTTTCACTAAATCCCCCGTGCGAATATGTATTTTGGACGTCTTTTTACAAACCAACTGAAACCCAAATTTGATACGAAACTTTAGTTTTCATAATAAAAATTCATACAATATTTCATTGATTTGAGTCATTGCATTTATGAGAAATTAAGTTTACATGCGTAGAAAAGTAGATACCGATAGATAGTCAAGCCTTTTAAGGATTTAATTCAAAATTTGATAAACAATTTATATTTTACACGCTGAAACTGTGCGCCAAATTTTATGGAACCAATTCTTTACATTTTAGAGTTCCGAGTTCACTTTAATCGAACAGTCAGGCAAACAGACTTTCTATGAATGAATTTCGTTCAAAATTTGAAGGAAATCTACAAATTTGATCCTAAGCGCACATACTAAATTTCATTATTCTAGCGCCAAGCATTTTTACATTTTGTTATTCACAGTCAGAAGGACAGATCGAAAAATAGAATGCGGAAAATGGGTTTTTCAAACTCAGAAAGATCTTAAATATGGTTATTCATCAAAATTTCGAATTTGAAATTTTTGATGATAGTAAAATTGCATCTATGTTTTATATAAAAGAAGGTAAAAACGTAGCAAGTGACGATCTTTAGGTAATCACACTAAATAGTATTTAAAAATGGAGTGCAGAAATAATTGGGTTATCTCTAGATTTATCCATAAACTGATGCCTCTCAAAATATGAGTAAGTTAATGATAAATCCACTCTAGATTAAGAAAGTCATTCATAATTTCAGTATCAGAAATAGAATTTTTTTTAAATGTTATGCATGAAAACATTATCATCCAGATTCCCAAATTTTTAAGTGTATCCTTTTTCCTCTTTTTATTCTATGATTTCCCTTTTTTATCTTAAAATTATTTTTTTTCTGATGCAACTCCTGATTTACTATGAGGAAAAATTAGTTTAAAAAATAGACAAAAAAAATGCAATTAGTTTTAGTTTTCCCACTAAAATTTTAAAAATATAATTAAGAGCGGACAGTATGAGAGTTATTTAATTCATTTCGATTTCCCACATATTTTTTCGATTGCATATTTAATTTTAAACTAGTATGTCTGCACAAAAATACTAATTTCATTTATCTTCGAAAACGTATGTATAGATTTATTTTAACAATAAAAAGAAATCACGGAAATACATTTATGAAAAAATAAATGCGCAGGATATTTCAATATGCAGAAACGATAGGAAAATAATTCAGAAATAGCGGTCAACTATTTTTTATAGAAATAGAAGTAAATCGATTTCGTTATCAGTTATTCTTTCCTTTATTCTTTTCATTCTAAGCGAGGCTCGCTTCGAAAGGAAAAAAAAATAACGCATCCACTAACCCAGTACCTACGAATGCATTAACTATTACCAAATAACTAGACAAAGGCATTTAGGGCAAGCCTTTCTGAAACAGACTACACTAAAATGCCAGAAAATAAGCGCAAGGACAACTTCGAATTTGAAAGATTGAGAATTTGATCTGAATTCAGATTCGAGCAATCAGGTCGCTGATTCTTTTTGTGTTCTAATTTAATAAGAGTTAACTCGGTATTATTGTATTCTGATCTCAAAGAGAGTTATCAGCTTATATTTTTGGGAGTTTTTTGACAATAACCAACAAAAAAGTTTTTTTCTCATGGAAAGCCAGTGATTGGATATTTTTGTTGTACGAAAACAATGTTCATATGATCTAGTATCTTTATTTAAATGCACTAAAAGTAAAATTACTTGTGAAATTAAAATTTCCAGCGATTTCAAAAATTTACATGTTTAAATGAATATTTAATAATTTTACTTGGAAATAATAATTTAAAAAATAATTCATTATACTTTAAGACTATTGAAATCTTGATTGGACCAAGGAAATGATTACCATATTCCTTATTTCTTTATTTTGTTTCTTATAATACATAAAAAGATTAAGTGATAATACTTAAAAGTGTCTTTTCAAAGTCGTAGAAAAACAAGTATAGTTGTTCGCAATGAAGATTTTTCTTATTAATTAGTTTAAAGATAAAATTTCTGAAATTTCTGTCTTCTTTATCTCCTTTTAAAAATTCCAATTTTTTTTAGAAATATTTAGATGTTTAGTGTTTTTTTAAAAATAGTA
>JAPMOR010044164.1:98689-119288 GCA_026543865.1 Argiope aurantia
GTGTCTGTAGGAAATGAAACAAATATGAAATATTATTTTTTCTAAAAAATAAATTCAAGAAAAATTATTTTATGATCTTTTACACTCTCTATATTATTAATCCAATAAATTAGTTTTATTTTAAGGCAAGTTTTGTTTAATATGAACAGTATATCCATTCAAATCAGGGCCACACAGCTAATTTGTAAACCTTTAGTAAGACACAGATCTGTTGCGACATAAATCGTAAATATTTTATTTAAAAGTAGCAAACGATTATTTTAATAATTATAAATTTTATTTTGTAAATAGTTGTGAAATTCAGATTGGCAACAGTGATATTTTTGGAACTTTTAATTTGTTGTTTAAAAACGATGCTAGAATTTTGAATGAAAATAATTTGATGTAGATTTGATAATATTATCTATAATGTAATAAGATTTAGTTTCATAATAAGTTTGTCTGTATTCTATTTTTGTTGACGCAGGAACAAAACAGATTTACTAAATTGGTTTAAATAGAAAAATGATTATATTTTATGTAACTTAATTCAATAAATGCTCTAATAAATAACGAATTTTTGATTTTACATAAAGCTTCTGCTGTGGAAATTGCAAATAACAAAATGTTCTTGAAACACAAATATTTTAAATAAAAAGAGTTAATTTCCAATCAACTAAATCAATCACTTAAACTGACTGATTAATGAAAATTTGAATATTACTATTCTATAAAAAAAGATAATTTTAGATTTTCCATCGATCGTTTCAAAGAAAATACGCCAATCAGCGCGCAGGTTTCTCAAGATTAATTGGACTAAGATTATGAAAACGTTGAGTTTTTCTAAATTTTTAACATTCAAAACTTCATAAATAAGTCTTAGTTGATCGTGGAAAATAGAAACATTCATTTATTTATTTAAAATTTGGGGTGTCCCGAATATTTCTGAGAATATGATACCTTACTGCCTTAAATTTAGACTTCATAATTTTTGAACTATATTTATACGCCGGAACAAAATATTATTATTGATTTCATTTCAATCTTTTTGAAAGCAAAAGTAAAAACTGAATTTTAATCTGAATCTGAGAAATTTTTGTTGAATTATTGTTTTAGATATTACATAAATGATGAAAAATATTTTGTAGTTCACATAAGACTTAAATACCGAGCGATTCTGTTTGCAATACTCATATTCAATAATAATAGTAATAAATAAATAGCAATAAAGATGATAAATAAAATAAAACGCTTGGTTTTATTAAAAAACATCTTTATATTAATTGCAATTTCATCATTTTCACTTTAATTTAATTTTTCCTATGACTATCAAAATGTGAATATTAAAATTGTTTTGTTTGAGAATCTATTAAGAGACCAGTTACTTAAAATATTTAATTGAAAATTGTAGCCAGCGGTAATATTGGCGAACCGGCTGGTCGCCAAAGGCGGCTAGTATTATAATAAAGCAAGAAAAATATTTCGGTATAACAAGATTTACAGTGGCTTATTTCTGGTTCGCATCTTATGACAGATTGGACATTGAAATTATGAAAAATCTATCATAATTATGATTTTTTTTTCATTTTAAACAAAATGAGTACCTACAACAGAATGGGAAACGAGTTTTTCAGATGTCTTTATTTTTTTAACACTATGGACATGTTTTATAGGCATTGTATCCTATATATGCTTTTTTAAATATATTAATTTATTATTTATTGTAATTTAAATGCAGTTTTACTTGCTAGTCAAAATGCAAACTATTGCATGCGTATAGCACTTTGAGCTACAGGATTCAAATATTTCTCTTGTGAAGTATAAATTGATATTGATAAATTGTGTATAAAGAAGTTATAATTATTTCTTGTGCCGAAGGACTTGTATATTTTTATTATATAGAAGTTTTAGAGAAAAATAAATAAATCCAGATTTTTAACCAAAATCATAATTTTAATTATATTAAATATTCAACTAAACTCTATAGAGTTGAAATTTGTAATTAAAAAGAAATCTGAAGTGCTTACTCATCTGGTAATCTTAGAAGTTCAAAATTACCAGATATGAATCAAAACAATTCTCATGAACATCACATAAATTTAACAAATCAAAATTGTTATCTCACTTCTTAATAATTTGTACTCGATGAGCCTTTAATATTGTTTCGAACATTCTAATTGCAAGATGTTAAAACTACTGTTGGTCTTTTACACGAGTCAAAGGAAGTTCGGAACATACACAACAAATTTTTTATTTATGTGGGCATATGTCTGTGTGGTAAGAATAAATTTGCCAACATTCTTTTACACCAGTCAAAGGAACATACACAACAAACTGTTTGTTGATGTGGGCATATATTTGTACATTAAGAATAAATTTGCCAAAATTAATCAGGTAAATAATCATTTTTTGTCTTAATATGTTGAATTAACCACCTGGAATGAGACTATACCATCACTGTTACACTAACAATTTTAACTTTTCCTCTGCAATCAATTAGCTATTTTAAATAGCTAACTACTCATTGTACCACGTAGTAGAAATACTAGTCCCTATAATTTGCGAATCATTTGACACAAAGGTTGGTCTAAATGTTTGATTCAAGCCTCATCGAGGCACAAAATGCAAACTTAAGAATTTGAAAAACACTTTGGTAGATGGCGCCATTGACATAAGTATTGTAACATTTGACCAGATTCAAAACAGAACTGACCATAAATTCAGGGAGACAGTTCCTAGAGTATAAAGCAAGACGAGCACTACTTAGGTTTAAAATGCAGGATATACTGAAACAAACTTGGAACTTGTTTCTTTCATTGCTTTAAAATTACTGAACCTTACTGAACTTTTTTTCTTCAATTTTCTGTTATAGTAAAAAATAAATTAATCACATACAAATTATTTTACAAATTATAAATTTTTAAATTAAAATTGCAAAATAATATCCGCATATCAAAAAATCTGAAATAATTTTGTTCTATTTGTCTTAGAAATATTGTATACCCGGAAACTAATTTATTTATTCTAGAATTTTAATCCACAATGTTTGAGTACAATCTTTTTTTTCCCTGCTTTTTTAAGTTCTGCTCTTGCCTAATCCGCTTTATTTTTATTAAACTTTTTTTTCAAGCATGATGTATTTCATAGTGATAGAAACAGTACTAATCTGTAAAGGTGAAACTAATTTCGTTTGTTCCGAAATTCATTATATGATGCTACACACGCTATGATGGTGTGTTTATATATTGAATGAAGCAATTTTAGGATACATTGAGTGTATTTTCCCTTTTGATTTCGTGTATATTTATGCAATAGTCTTGCCTAAAAATAGCGTAGATTTTTTTATAAACATTGTATAATAAGAGAGATAGAAAAAATCAGTTAATTTTATTAATCCATTGAAAAAATTCTTAATTAATGTACTTCTAGTAAGCATTCTTAGCTATTAGTAGAATATCAAGCCGTTCTTGATTTCCTTCCAAACAATGCTAAGCAATTGCAAAATAACAGCAGTAATTTCTGTGGGGATTATAAACGTTGCGAAACCTTAAGTATAGTCTCGGTTTTCCATTTATTCTCATTAAAAGAAGTCAAGTTTGTTTGTATATTATTGGAAGAATGTAGAGGTGAAGGAAATGGTCTATTTCTACCGATCCCCTAATCTGAGATTGTTCCATCATGAAAATGATGTGCATACTCCGCATGATGCAAAGCAAATTTGTTCGGTCGTAACTGTTTTAATTAAATTTGAATTTGTTGTTGCGTTCGAAATTTTATTAAATTCATGTCTAAAAAGCCTTTAAAATATTTTAAGAAATTTTGTTCCCAATAACCGGAAAATGAACAAAATTTTTTATCGCTCGGTGTTTATTTTTATCTATAAACAAACAGGCCAATCTGTTATTAATCTTAAAAATGAGAATAAAGGAAATTTTTTGAATCTAAAATAATGTATATAAGTAATTTACTCATATTTGTAAATTTATGTTGTGACTTAATTTTTTTATTCATTGAATAACTAATGGACACTGTGTATTTGTATCAAGATATAATAAATCTAATGAGATTTTTTTTAGATACAGAGTTTTAATACGCGTGTAGGTAAATAGACGGCTTTTACTTTATGGACGTTTGTTAGAAATTTTTATATAAACCCACATTTTAGTTAATCAAAATACATATGTAAAGTTTTTTTTATGTAGAGTGGTGTTTCTATATTATAATATTCAATGTACAGATTTGGAGAGACAGACAAATATTTCACTGAAGAATTTTGTCAAAATTTGTCAGGGATCGAAACTTACAAAAGATATCATACCATATTTTTTCATTTATATCTACTGTGTTTTAGTTATACTGTTCACAAACTGATTGGCAGAGACATACTTAAAAATAAAATTTTTCCAAATTTAAAAGCAAAAAACCTTTGTATTTTAGAATGTTTAAGTTTGAAATCTAATTTTCAGACTATTTTATTTTCTCTTTTAAACTTTATATTAAAAAAGGAAGGAAACGGAAAATAAGCAAACGAAATCCTTTTTAGGACATAACTTTAAATTTGTTTTTCAAACTCTTTATCTGTTTTTCATGTTGTTTTTTTAATTTTTCAGAAGATTATGGAAATAGTTTTAATAGTTGAGAAACAACTTTTCCAAAGAATCATAAAATTGTTAAAATTATCATTTTCAGGTGTTTAATCAACGATCAGTAATTTATTCAGTGTTAGAATTCATTTGTGATGACCAGCCAAAGAAGTTATCATAAAGTAGAATTTGAATGAAAGCGCTTTTTGCAATGGATTGGTAATATTTAAATCATCTTTTGAAACTACTGTTTACTTTTTTTTGCAAGTCGTTGCATTAAAACAGAAAGAGATAAACAGTTTATTGAGATTTTTTTAAATTTGTTAGTCCGTTTCATTCTTTTTAATGAGTATTTGAAATAATAAATGTATATAAGTGCAAGAAAAAAATTATAAATTTTTTAACTGCATGTAAGAAGTCTATAATTGAATGGCGTTTAATCAATATTTCTATTTAGATTGATATTCAAGAAAATAATCGGGTTTAATCTTACATAAATCTTGCTGATATGATGAACTTTGTTCCAAACGTTTCGGGGTATAGAATTTTGTAGTTCAGCTAGCTCTACTGCATTCTCCTTGCTTGTCATCATCATTAATAGATCATTACCCCTTATCATCATTTTACATTAATAAAGGCTTTTTTAAATGGAATTTCAATTCTGTTTTTTAAGTTTAATACCATAAACTACATTCAATTTGATCTCAAATTAATTATATATTACTAGATGAATTGCCGAGAATATTGATTGTGTTAGAGCTAAATTATAGTTTGCTTACATAGCTTTCATGTTATTCATAAAGCTTTCAAAAAGGTATTTAAGCATTAAATTGTGATAATAATAAGACATTCTAAGTTCTTCTATGGTTAAAGCTCTCCCCTTCTCTAATACATTCTCGTTATTTATTAGTAGATAATATTATTTCGAAATATTATTTTAAAAACTCATAATCTCATGCCATTTTTTTCATTCCTTTATAGCAATTTTCAAAGAACCCACAATCAATAGATCGTGTTAAAAGTAAATAAATCCTTAAATCAATGCATTTTGTTGCAAATCGTAGGAAAAACCAGGTTCTGATAAATAATTTTATTTAGATAAAACTATAAATCGACGAGACATTGGACATACAAAATTACCAGATGGCCTTTCCATGACCGAGACCGTAACCATAACCGAGCTTTTCAATTCCCAGACCATAGTGAGCTCCTACAAGAGGTGCAGCCAAACCGTGTCCTGCGAAAAGCCCTGCACTGTAGGCATAGGGTGCAGCGGCATAAGGAGAGGCAACGGCAAGGGGAGCAGAGGCAACAACAGGTGCAGCTGGGGCGATATGGTTAATAGCGGTCTTCTGGGTTGAGACGGTGGCTACGGCAGGAGAGGCAACGAGTGCTTTACCATAGACGGGAGAGACTACTGCAGGTGCAGCAACGAGAGCTTTACCATAAACGGGAGCGCCCCATCCGTAGGGACCGACGAGAGAAGCATGTGCTGCTGCGAGGGCAGCGCAGAAGATGACAATCTGAAATAAAACAATTGGTTGCCATAAATATATGGAAACACATTAACTATTGCATTTTCTTGTATTTTTGATATAAATGCAAAAACATATGATTCTTTGATTTCAAATATGCATTTTAATCTAGGATATTATTTCAAGCATTTTAATATTTCCTTGCTTTTCATGTTCTTTGTGAATGGAAATTGGAATAAAATACTTCTCGCATTGAACGTAAGCTGATTAAAACCAAGTGTTACATTTCAAATTTTCCACTTTCTGATTCTCCCCCCCCCCCCCCGTAAGTTTAGTGAAAGGATTGCCTTCTCAAACGGCAATTTCAAATTCAGCTCAAAATTACGCTTAGGATTTAAATTTAATCAAAGTATTTCTTTTAAATGGGCTTTAATTTGTATTCTTTAAATTGAATTTCTTAAGTGTAATTAAAAGAAAAGAAATATTTTTAAAAACTTAACTTATCTCTTTTTTTTTTGTATGTGTGTGTGTGTGATTCTTGATTCGTAGTTAGGTTTAGTAGCGCTAAGCCCTCTTTCTGTTGGATGATTCCTTTCCCGTGCGTCAAGGATACAGACCTCCCTTCCTGAAAGGGTTTTAAGGGGACAGTGGACTCTATAAGGCACTTTTGAGAATTATTCTTTTAGGATTCAGAAATTTTTTATGCATATGTATTAAAATAACAATATGTCAAATTTCTTTAAAATCTAATTAAAACGAAATATATTATTTAAAAAAAATTAAAATATATTTATATAAAAGTTACGGAAAATATAAAGTAAGATGTAAAGAAAAATAAAGGAAAAATATAAAGAAAAATTAAAGATTCAAATATATTTAAATCTGCAATATCATGACAAGGAAAGTCATTAAAATGTACTTTTTCCCCACGTATTCATTTTATTCAACAATACATTTTATGACACTATTTTAGTTGAATTTAAAATATATTTTGCTGATGAAACGATAAAATAAAATGTCATTTTTCGTCCATTTTTGCTTTTTCAAAGTCCACTGTCCCCTTAATATAATTGCAAAAATACGAATTTGAGTTGTTAGATCTGGAGACTTTTGGAAAAGCATAAAATATTTCTACCTTAAATTGACCACTCTAATGCTCACTAAACAATACATTTTTTTCTTAGTCATTTGAAGCATGTTAATGCGTCTCGATTCGCTTGATGACTCACATTTCAATGAAAAAAAATTGTAAATAAAAATCTAACAATTGCTTCGCTTCCTCTCCCTAATTATGTCCCATGGGGACACTTCGTAATTGAGGATAAGAAGCTTCCGGTATGGTGGTTGGTTCTCGCCACCTCTGTGGGTACACAAAAAGGTGGGGGTGCGGCTTCTCCCGTTGATGACGGGACGTACTTCCTTAGGGAAGGGTTGCACCACAGCCAGTGATGGCCGTTTGGACTCAACCAGAGTTCCTACCAATGTTGGTATCGCGGCGCTCCGGTTATTCAAGTTTTTCCGTGTGCTTTCTGGCGGGTTGGAATAGTGAGTTTTTGATCCCCCCGGTTATATATTTCTTTATGTTACATCATTTCGAAAATAGAAAATGCCATTAAAAATTTAAGTGTATGATTATATTATTTCTCTGCGTATGAAAATTTTATTTGTACATGACTATATTTTATTAACTGTAGATCAAATTATCTGGTCTATAGAGCGTCAACATTCGCATACATACAGTCGTCTTTATTTTTAGTAGAGATAGAGAAGAAAACTTTGCTAAAATAGTGTAGTTACTTACCTTAGTGAACATATTAAAGGAGTTTTCAGAATGTTAGCTAGTGAGGCTAATGGAAAAGTAGATTAGAGCTGTGGATTTTATAGTTCTTGGAAAACTGTAAATGAAAAAAAAGTGATTAACAGCTGTTGTGACGCATGAAAACATGAAAGAAAGCATACAGAAGCACAAAGCAGTAGGAGGGGTCAATCACCGAGATTTGTAAACTATCTCCACCCAGTATCGATGGTAAGTAGTCAAAAGGACTGAAAAAAAAACTGGTTAGTTTCTTTGTACCAAATATTTCAAAATGGGTTGTGATTGTAATGATAAGAGTTTTCAAGGTTTTCTTTTATTTTTAATTCAAAGAATATTTATGAAAAACAATATACTTAAGGCAATAGTCTTATTTTTACTGTATAACGAAATATAGATTGTAATAAACAGCAATTTTCCAGCAGTTCCTTATACTTGAAATCAGAATTCCTTGTTTCATGTTTTAATTCCAGAATTTTGATTCCTGGGATAGTAATTATTAATTTCGATTGCTGGATGATAATTTCTAATTTCGATTTTCTGGAAGAGCAATTTCTAATTTTGATTTCTGGAGAAGAAATTTCTACTTTTGATTACTGGAATACTAATTATATACTATATATATAGAAGGTATAATAAATGTCAAACATATTGAACTCGAGGATTTGATGAATTGCTATGTTTCAGACTTCTCTGAATCCGAAAAACACATTTTAAGAAATCTGATTGCCTATTTTTGAACGTGATAAATTAAAAACACTCTTTGAGCTAGATAGTTGAAATTTGGCATATGTCGTTTACACCATATTTGTACATTTCAATTAGAATTTGAAAGAAATCAGCATAGAGTAAGTCTACTTGCCCGCGTGCAAGTGAACACGATCTCTACAAAATGTAAAAGCTTGATGGATCAAATTTGGTACATATATTTCTCATCTGAAATCTGCATCAAATTTGGTGTCAAATATCTCAAGATGTTTGCCGTCTGTCTGTTTGCTCTTTTTCAAGAATGTAAAAGTGATAATCAAAAATCTTACATCTTAGGAAAAGAAAAATTGGTTCAAAATTTTAATACATAAAGTTAGATTCTTAAGAAATTTTGCAACAATTCTGTGGACTTCCGACTGTCTTTTTGTCGGACTCTACAGAATATTACACCCATATACATGTTGTTGCGTTGCAACTTAAGGCAGTTTACAAGCTGTCAGCGGATTAAGCCGAGGGAGCGCCTCATGTTTTTTTAGTAGCGCCAACTAGGACGACTTAGTCACTTCATGTGTCACATTCGCTTGCACAACCCCTTTACACAGGGGGGCACATTCACACACCTCACAGATAGAACACAGAGAAAGAACAACCATGCTCGAACCGGAAGTCGAACACAGGACACCCAGATCATGGGCAAGACGCGCTACCCTTATGCAAGGTCGCCGGCTCGTATGTATCTCAAATTAATAATTCAAAAATGCAGTGACTTAATTAAATAAAATTTGGTATGTGATTGTTTGATTATAATTGAAATTCTTTGTCAAGTATTTGTTTAAATCAGGCTTAGAAAAAGTGTCCAAAATAAGTTTCGATTTTCAAGTAATTTGTCAGGATGGCTTATCGGTCAAAGATTGCAAGCTAGATTTCTAAAAGCCGGCATTTTGTTACCATTATTCGCCATTATGATGATTATGATGCTCAGGCACCGGCTGTTGTTACTAGACAATGAAACACATAATTCTCATGCATTCATGGCCTTAATTATTGTCCACAATTTTATACAGGGTTAGCGGAACAATAAATTTATTAATGAGTATGTGAGAACGGGGGGCATTTTCGAAAGACCATTCCTACCGATTTATTTCTACTTCAACTGCCATTTTAGGGTTTAAATTTACTCATTAATTAAATTCCATATTAAATTTGTTTTTTAAAAAAATAGTAAAGTTCATTTTATTGTCTTTCGAGAGGTATACATTTACCAAACGTGTAACTAAAAAAAGATTAATAAATGATATTATAATTCAAAAAAATTGTTTATTACATATCTTACACTGCTAATACAAATTTATTTAGAAGCCATAATTATACAAGGGGTATTCAAATAAAAAAGGTACGAAACGACACTGTGGGTATAAATGAAGACTTCATTCACCATAGGCCTGAGCACAACGATACCATTGATTAACCGGCCGATGCTTGTTCCCAGAATTCCTGTGGCCGTGACGAGACCCAGTCCTTCACAGCGTCCTTGAGTTCACCGTCCGAGTTGAAGCGCTTCCCTTTCAGATGTTTTTTCAAAGAACCAAACAGATGAAAATCGCAGGTCGACATGTCCGGGCTGTAGTCGGGATGGTCGAGCTGCTTCGATTTAAACGTGGGAACCTGGCCAATTCCGTGTGTGTGACTCTGGAGACGCGCGTTATCATGGAGCAGAACCACGCCCTCAAGGTGGTAGACCAAGTATTTTTTTCTTGATGGACCTGCGTAGTATTCGTAGTGTCTCACAGTACACATCGAAGTTTATGGTTCTTCTGTGCTTGAGGAATTCAACAAGTAGCGAATCTTGATGGCGAACTTAAGGACGGTGTGAAGGACTGGGTCTCGTCACAGCCACAGGAATTCTGGGAACAAGGATTCATTCGTCTCGTTAATCAATGGGATCCTGGGATCCTTGTGCTCAGGCCTATGGTGTATACTTTGAATAAATTCATCATTTATAGACACAGTGTTGTTTCATATCTTTTCATTTGAACATCCCTTGTACAAAATAAGGATATATAAATCTATATAAAAATTATAAGATAAGTTTATTAATAATTGCATAGTATTGGAAACAAAAATTAAATTTAATATTGGATATTGTTTTAATTAATTTAACAAAATTAATATATATATATATATATATATATATATATATATATATAACCAAAATAAGAAAATTCAATCCTTTTTTTACATTCTCCCAGTAAAAATTGCATAGTTCTTATTTTATACTATTTATATGAATGAAGGTAGGTATTTTATTCCAAAAGAATATTTCACCGCTGACTGACTTGTTTGTTTCAGTCAATTTTAAATTCAGCATTATAAATGGAATCATTAAATGCTTTTCGGAACTTTTTGATAAACAAAATAACTGGAAAACTAAATAAAAACTAATAAAAATAACTAAAATCTTTCACTGGAGTCCATTGAGTCTTTAAAAAAAGTTACATTGCTTTCTCTCTGATTAAATTAGTGCCATATAATTCATTCAACAATGAATAATTTTAGAATTCTGTGTTTATGTACGATCTCAAAAATACTTTCAGATAGATAGATGGCCTTTGTTATATGTTTTAACACTTAACTCATATATTTATATCAAGTACTGATGGAAATATATTCAAATGTTTTCTATTTAGTTGTTCAAGTTGTTTGTTTACAGTTTAGTTGTAAATTAAGCACAATAGCTACAAAATGTAGAATGCTAGATGGATAACATTTGAAACACATTTAAAAAATATAACCCTATAAACTTTTGAACTAAGTCTGTCAAGGAGTTGACAGTCTTTCCTTCTACACATTTGCACGCGTCGAAACGTTATAACCTAAAAATACAAAATTTAAATAAGTAAACTTTTGTACGTAATTTTAATGCACTAACTGCTGTTCTGCGTCGGATTTTGATTTCATTCTGTCAGAAAAAAAAAATAATTAAAATTTTTTTTGGGAAATTTGGTATTCAATCTTCATACTCTTAGAAATTACATTTTTAATACATAATTACAATTTCTAAGAATAAATTATAGTTCTTTATCAAATTTTGATTTCAATCTTTCTGAAGAATAAGAATCCAAAAATATATTCGGTTTCTCTATTCTATAAAGCCCAAGACTCTCCTGTATTTCATGGACACTGAAAATAAAAATATAAACAATTCACAAGGTAACAATTTTATCTGGCGTATGTGAAAAAGTTTTGCAGAGACTACTCTCTTTGAATTTCAGAGTGAAATGTTTTCATAAATCTTTATCCTTAATAGCTTTTGACAATGATTACAATTAAATGCCATCTGCTTTTATCATTAAGAAATAATACAATAAGAAGCCATTTATTAATTGTAATCCTAAATCATTAAATATTTCACATTTAATATGAGCAACAGTATGTATTCCGAGAATATTAAATTGAGAGAAATTATTTGTAATTTGTAATCTTTCCTCGATGATTTATTGCCAGTCGTTTCTTGTTATTTTGCAGGAAACACGATAATATCATATGGGAAGGGATTTCTTATTTATGATAATACAAAACTAAAGCTTTCAATTTCTAATTATCTCAGTTATTTTACCTTATTATGAATGTAAGATTAAATAATGCATTTATGTTGAAATGCAACATCCTTATATGTTTTAATTGATATGGAGCAACATTTGAGAAATATAAGATATTATAATTATGGGATCTGAAGAATAAATGATTATTTTAATCAATAGAAGTTTCATCAGAATGCAAAGTAAATTTATATATATATATATATATATATATATATATATATTATAAACTACATATACTTACACAATTTTGTTTGGATATCAAAACCTAAAGAAGGAGAAAAAAAATTCAATCATAGTTATTCATCAGAAAAAATTTGAAATCACTCGTTTTATAATATTTTATTTATCTAAGGCTTTCTAAAAGTAGTATCACACGAATAAAAATAATTCAAATATTTTGAAAATGTTTGGAATCTTTTTGAGTTGGCAATATTTTTTATGCAATTGAATTAAACATCAGATGATAAATTTATAAATAAGAATTATTATATTCATGATGGTACAAATGACTTTTAAAATTCTACTTTTGATTTTTGAATGAAACATAAGAATTTTCAAGCAAAGCTTTTATTTATTAATACATTTTCTTTTAAAATATTATGAACATTATCTCATTTTCATGATTCTCTGATCACTGTTATCAATATTTAAAAGTAAAATTAAATAAATGACAAAACATTTGATTTTTTTTGCAAATTTTGTCTTTAAAAATAAGAAGCAAACTTTTTTCATTACATTGAAGTTAATTAGAGCATTATTGACTTCAATGTTAGAAACAAAAAAGAAATAAACTGAAAGGAAATTAAGGATATAATTGAATTTCTTGAAACATTCGAAGGAGATAAATGAAGCATGAAGCTCGTAATGTGAATACAGACGTATTGTAAATTTAAATGATAGTAGCTTTCGCACCAATGTTTTATTATACTTTCAAGCAATCCTGATGTTTATGAGTATAATTGTTGAACATTAAAGCCCGGATCCTTGAAAATTCTAATCACTCAAATCTCAATCCATTTTGTTAAAGTTGATACAAAGGAAATTACAAGGTTTTTTTTATGTCCCCGTGTCATTTTACCTTCAACACTGGGTGGAGGTCGTACTCAATCCCGGTGATTGACCCCACCTTTTTTTGTGAGTCGATATGCTTTGTTTTACGTTTTCATGCTTCACAATTGTTAACTCTTTTGTTTATTTATGATATTCTGAAGTACTATAAAAGCTGTAGTTCCGAACAGTTTTATCATTAGCAACAACAGCTAAGAACACTAAAACCTTCTCCAACATGTTCGCTAAGGTGAGTAAATACGTTGCATCAGCAAAACTTAAGTAAAATTACTTCGTGAGTAAATTTTATAATCGTGTTTTCCCTTATAATAATTTATCTATTTCCTTGTCATTCTGTTTAAAATGAATAGGAGTGGTGCTCTCAAAATTCTATCTCTTTCCTCATAAAAATTTTGTATCTGGGAAAAACCATGAAAGCCAAGTCAGACTTTTATTCCCAGAAGCTTTGTATGAGCACTTTGTGTTTCATTACACGGAGATGAAAAGTTAATTTTAGATACATTCTTATAGTCAAATTAAAACTACAAGTTTAGTTACAAGATAAAATATCAAATTTCATATAACTAAATCGTTAGGTTTTAGAGTTTTTCGGTTTTACATGCATGGTTTTCACGAATTTACTATCAGTATTTTGACAAATTTAAGATCAGTATTAGATCCGATATAATAATGAGTATCAGATTCGAATCTGCATTCTGGATCTAAATTTGTGTACCAAATTTTATCCCTTTCGTTTTGTGTTAATTCCGTTTTTCTATACTAGGGCAAATAAACCAGACAAACTTTCTGTTAATGGATTCCTTTCAAAATAGGTAGAAGTCAACAGATCTTGTGTAAAATTACATACCAAATTTAATCTATTTACTTCAGTTCATTACTATCGCATTCAGAAATAAGCATAGCTCCAAAAATATACAAATTTCGGACACAACGAGGTCTCAAACTAGGAGCTTCCTTGAAATCTCGAAGTTGAATTTTCTGGCGATTTACAATACTTTTTACACTTCGCCTAAAGTAAGCATAAAGTCAAGTTAACCTTTTATTTTATTTTTATGGCAATTATATGTATTCACTGTTGGTTTCAAAAAAAAAACTAATTATATACGTGGACTAGTTGTTTCATGCTTCCCTCTTTAACGAAATGCACATTCTGTACTTACAGATGATTTACTTCTCTATATATTCTATATATCAATGTTGATATATATAACACACGAACTTTGAAATTTCATTCTACCTGCTGAATTAGCATACTTGCTTAACTATTCAATAGATAATTTCGATCGATAGAAACGGTTTACGAATAAATTCTTTTATTTTTTTTTCCAACGAAACATTACAACAATTCTATTAATAAATAATTTGAATTCTCATTCCCTTCCATGAATTAAAATTTGTATCTTACAAATCTGGATTAAAGATACTTCTTTATTAGCTTAGAAACAAGTAATCCTTTGTACAGTAATTTTAATTTTCTTATGTGTTTTTGATTAGTATTTTTATGTATAGAGTTAAATCTCAGAATGATTTTGCCTTAGCTCTACATATGACATGATCATTTTAAAGAAATACTAAGTTAATGTACTATAATCAATAAATTATTATTGTATCTTTACAACTATTTTAATATTTCTACTATTAATAACAGTTATTTTCAAAATAGAGTTATAATTTTGAATTTGGTAATACGCAGAAATTATAAAAAGGTCTTTTTCAGTCTTTATCTCTTTCAAATATTATAGAACATTTCATAATATTAGGGACATTCGTAGACTTAACGATATATGCTATCGATATATAGACAGTTCAATGGTTTTATTATATTTATCCATTTAAAGTTAAATTTTTTATGTGCAGCTTATGATACAATGCATTACATTCATCATATAAAAACATTCATACAATAGATATACTAATACATAATTCAAAAATAACTGCCCTAAAAATGTAGCAGACTCTCTAAAGAATATCTTGTCATTAGTACTTTCATGTCAGAAAGTTGCTATTATTAAATTACTAACTTTTGAAAGGACATGAAAATTGATTTTTCATGGATTTCGTAATTTTGATGCTCCAGATTATAATATTTAAGAGTAACTCGTCGGAAACTAAAACCAACTTCTCTCAAGAAATTTTTTTTCTGCTTCCATTTATGTACAAAGCATAAATTAAATAATTTTTACACAAATCATGGAATTATTGCGCAGCAAATGATGCTTTCTAGCACAAACGTGAGCCCATAATCGACTTTCCAGGCTCTTTGTCACATTAATGGGACATTCATTTCAGAATGTAGAGAAAAAACAGTGCCAGATATTGTTTTCAATTTCGTTCTTGCTCAAGAATCAATATTAGTTTCAGTTTCCATAATTCAATAGAAAAATGTAATTGCATATGTTCTTCACTGAGAACAATAAATGAACAAAATTAAAGCGTTTTAGAGTGGCAATATCATTCTTTTGAGTTAATTAGATTATAGCATTAAAAGAAGTAATGACTGATCATTGATTTATTTTCTGCATTTTTAATTTCAGATTGTCATCTTCTGCGCTGCCCTTGCAGCAGCACATGCTTCCCTGGTCGGTCCTTACGGATGGGGCGCTCCCGTTTATAGTAAAGCAGTCGTTGCTGCACCTGCATTCGCCGCTCCCATTTATGGAAAAGCATTTGTTGCTGCACCTGCAGTTGCCACCGTCTCAACCCAGAAGACCGCCATCAACCATGTCGCCCCAGTTGCACCTGTTGTTGCCGCTGCCCCTCTTGCTGTCGCCGCTCCTTACGCCGCTGCACCCTACGCCTACGGTGCAGGACATGTTGCAGGACACGGTTTGGCTGCATCTCTTGTAGGAGCTCCCTACGGTCTGGGAGTCGGAAAACTCGGTCTTGGTTATGGTTATGGTGTCGGTCATGGAAAAGCCTTCTGATAAATGTATCAACTGCAATATCTGAATGTGAAAATTACGTTAAATAAAATATATATACTAATTATGTTGTCTTTCTTTCAAATATCCAGGTCTTACAATTTGGGGAGATTTTAATCTTTCTCGAGAGAAGTTATACATAGAAAAAAAATTAATTACTTTAATCGCACAGTACACAATGTCATGTGATAAAGAATATTTTATGTAATTTCCAAAAATATCTGAATTATTTTAATTATAATCAATAAATAAAGTGTTGCAGGTTAGTTGATCCAAGTCACCCAAATTTCATTGGAAAATGTTTCTGCTATCTTTTTTAAGGTCGAAATTTTTAATTAATTCCAAAATGTATTCGAAGTCTAAATAAAAAGGACCTATAACGTTTTTTTATTAAATAAACATGGCCTTATCCATTTTCATATTTTTGTTTATAATATTTCACCGTATATTTTAAAATTAAAGTTGTTTTCTAAATTACTTTTAATTAGACAGAAAGGTTTTTGAAGGGACTTTTCTAGACTTCCTATACAAATCTTACGTAAAGTAGCAGGAATTATATTTTAACTCTCTCCAGGCACAAATTATTATTTTTTCAGGAAAAAAATTAAAATAACTGTTTTAGAAGTATTTTTTGTCTAAAATTTTTACTTCACTAAGATAAATTAACAAAATCTATTCCTTTATTATTCATTATTTATTTGTAACCAAATCCTAATACCATCTAAGAATATGTAAATGCAAGTGGTGTCATCCGTTTATTTATTAATTAATAATTATTACGGTGAGTCTATGGTATCACCGATGTCAAAGAGAAGTTAGATTTTAAGCCCTAAAAAAATATTTTCCTATATACTGGACAAGTTATAATGGAAAAGCAATTCGGGAAATATAAGTGCTTTTGAATTACTAATTCTTGTTTATTTTTAATAAATATTTTACTTTTGTACAGCTACAAGGTTCAATAACGAATGGCAATCTGTTTTATTGAAGGTGCAGAAGAACCGAAATTATACATTAAAAAGAAGATATTATACAATTATTGCCTCTTAATAATCCTAAAAACATTTTTTCAAATTTGTCGAAAATGATGAATCCAAAAACTTTTGAGCTAGATAGATGAAAATTGATATATAGATTTCACACCAAATTTTTAATTTTGTATCTACAAAAACTAAAAAGCTAGAATTATCAAATTTGGTACACAGATCCCTCATCTAAATTGCTCATAATCATCAGATTTGGATTCTTTAAGGGGATCGCCCTCTGCCTATTTGTACTTTTGCAAAAATATAAAAATGATAATCAAACCTCTTACATCTTAGAAAGATAAAACTTGTTCCACAGTTTTAACATCTAATGTGTAGATTCTTCGGAACTGTCTAAACAATTCTGTAGAGATTTGACTGTCTTTTGTTCTTATTCTGGTATGCATGTAAATTTAATAAATGAAAAATGTAGTGACTTAAATAAATAAAATGTTTATGAGACCTTGTGACTACATTGATAATTCTGCATCAAGTGTTTGTTACATGTGTCCAAAATTCATTTTCGAATTTCAGGTACTTGATTACTTGATTCGGTACTTGATTAATACATATCGTCAAAACTTACAAGCTAGATTATCAAATGTCGACATTTTGATACCGTTATTCGCCAGTGAGATGCAATTAATGCTCAAATACCGGTTTTTGTCACTACACTACAAAACACATTATTCTCTTACATTCACGTCCTAGCCTATGGTCCAAAATTTTATACATGGGGAGGGGGATAGTAATTTTATTAGAGAGTATGCGAGAAAAAAAAAGAAGTATTCAGTTTCCTTTGTGACAAAGAAAGATTCCACGAATAACTTGAAAGGGGCTCAAAAGTCTTTGAAAAACAGTGCCGAGGCCTACAAAAGCCACTAAAAATAAAATCAAAATTATGCTCTATAAAAGTATGGCGATGTTCTGTAACAAAGTTAAGCCCATATAGTTAAGATCCTCTCCTTATTATCAAACTGTCAGCAGAATGTATTCAACATCCCTCTTTACAGACTGAACAATATGCATGTAATTCTCATATGTTTGAGTCTTTGGGGAAAGCAACAAATAAAAAGAAGACTAACATCTCACAAATGACAAAGAAGTGCATGGCTCCGAAGAAAATTGGATCTGAAAGCAAACAATGATTTTCCCCACTAAATTCTCTTCCAAAATGCTAGTAAGAAAAATCCAGAATTGTTGCGTCAATCTCAATAAGAATTGTGTGCTGGTGACATGTTACAAGTGAAAAGTAATACAAATATTCTTTATTTGTAATCGTATTTTCTTTTTCATTTAAAACACTCTCTATACAACAATTAGCTTGAATGAGCCGAAACATTTAAGGCTTTGCAACACGCTGCTAGACTTGCGCATACCGTTAAAAATAAATACCGAGTCAATCTCTCGAAAAGAATAGTTCTGTTCTTGAGCAATGTCAAGCCACCTGTGGTTGAAATCGTTTATCTATTTGCAGAATTCCAGCAGGTAGTGCTCAATTCTCCTATTACAGACCCGGAATTTATGCATGTGGGTCTTAATATCTTTGAGTTATTTGAAAATATAACTGAAATATCATCAGTCAGCATATAATAAATGAGCGCATAATACAGAGAGGCATTTGAGTCTGACAGAAATCAAGGAGTTTTCTCATTAAAGTCATCTACTTTTTTCTTCAGAGTGGGTAAAAAATGTCTAGAATCGGTTCATCAATCCTTAGTCATAGCTAGTATGAGCTAGTATCGGTCTATCAACAGCCGAGCTATTATGTGCTATGTTATGCTGCTCAAAACCCATAATAAAATTATCTTACGAAATCATAATTATTTTCTACTTTCTCTTATAAATAATAAGTACAATAAGTATAATAAAGTATAATAATCGTCAAAAAATTCGAACTCGAGATTTGGTCGTATCTCCACGTTTAAGATCTCCCTGAGTTAGTGAGACACATTTTTGGAAAATGTCTGTCTGTCTGTCGGACGAAAATAAATGAATAAAAAAACATTTTAATCTAGACTAATGCAATTTGGTATATGGTCTTTATACCAAATTTGTAGCTTTCTATCAAATTTTTGGGCAAAATCCTCTCAAACGAAGTCTCTATGTCCGGCTTTTGGAATATAATTTAATACAATAAATACAAAACGAAGATGGTTTTATTGATACGAACGAGAGGTTACAGAATTAACATCTATAATCTAGACGCCTATCAAGTTTTGAGCCAAATACGAGAAGGGAATGACCGTCTGTCGGTCTGTAATTTTAGAAACATGTAAATGCGATAACTTAAATCGCAATGACTCAAATATATCAAATTTGGTATGCGATTTTGTGATTACGGGTATGGATTTGAATGAAATTGTTACTTCAATCGGCTAGTAAAAACTCATCTAAAGCAGAAATTCGATGTTTGAATGCTAATGACTACATATCAACGATTAATCGCCAAATAATTCATCAAGGATCACATGATAGATTCAGTAAAAATGGTAAATTCATGTCAGTTAATATTTCGTAACTAATGTATGCCAATTCTATGCTAAGTGTTCTCTGAGATAACACCTTTGTTAGAGAATATGCGTAAAACTTTGGTGAGATCACTTCCCCTGGGTGCCTTTGATCGCATCATATATATTTCAGGTAAATATTTCTGTCATCGGATCTGATTATTTTTGGAAATTTTCTTAAATTTTTATCTTAATTCATGCGTCTGTAGAAAGCGTAGTAAAATAAAATTTTCGAAAATTTTGGTGCATACTACAACGATATCTGAATAAAAGAGGCGTTATGAATAAAGTTTTAAATATTGATAAACTATATAAATTTTAAAACTAATTTTTTTCTGTCTCGGGATTAAAGAATTAAATTAAAAATGTAGTTTATTTATATAATATATGATGTAATGTACATTTTTAATATATCTAAAATATATATTTGTATAATATTTTATAATATATTTATATAATCTATGTAGTGATTTATGTATTAACTACATACATGTGTTTTATTTGGATATCAAAGAAGAAGAAAAAAAAATTTTTTCAGTCATAATTAATCTGGAGATTAAAAAAAATGAAGAATCATTTTTTTAAATACCTTCATTACCAACATTGTCTCATGAATAATAAACAGCTCAAATAAAATATTGATATTTTGAAAATGTTTTCTGACTTTTTGCTTTAGCATTATTTGTTATACAATTTTTCAACATCAGATTATATTCTTATAAATTAAGAATTACTGTAATTACGATGGTACTTTGAAATTCCGCTTTTGATTATGCAACCAAACATAATAATTTTCAACCAAATTTTTTATTTCTTCATAAATATTCTTTTAAAATATCATGAATATAGAATTAGAATTTTGATTAAAAATTCATATAGAATTTTTATCAAAATTATCATATAGAATTTTGATTA
>JAPMOR010044164.1:119469-136751 GCA_026543865.1 Argiope aurantia
AATTTTGATCAAAATTATCATATAGAACAGATCATACAGAATTTTGATCAAAATTATCATATAGAACATATCATATAGAATTTTGATCAAAATTATCATATAGAATTTTGATTGTGCAACAAAACATAAGAATTTTCAAACAAACCTTTTATTTCTTGATAAATATTCTTTTAAAATATCAAGAATATTATGGAATTTTCAAGATTCTCTGATTATTGAATTCAATATCTAAAAGCAAAAATAAATAAATAAATCACAAAATATAAAATATTGATATTTTGAATAAAAAAATTCAGATTTTTTTGAGTTAGAAATCTTTTTTTTTATGCAACTTAATTCAACATCAGATAATAACCTTATAAATAAGAATTATTATATTTATGATGGTACTTTTGATTTTCAAAATTCTGCTTTTGATTATTTAATAAAACATAAAGATTTTCAACCAAATCTTTTATTTTTTGATGAATTATCTTTTGAAATATCCTGTATATTATCGAATTTTTATGATTCTCTGATTATTGATATCAATATCTAAAAGCAGAAATCACAAATATTTGGTTATTTACAAATTTTTCTTTAAAAATAAGTCAAACGATTTTTTATCATATACATTGAAGTCAATTAGCACATTCTTGACTTCAATGTCAAAAACAAAAAAGTAATAAACTGAAATGAAATTAAAGATATCATTGAATTACTCGAAACAATCAAAGGAAATAAATGAGGCATGAAACTAAAAATGTAAATTGTAAAATTAAATAATAATAACTTTCAAATCAATATTTTACGATGCTTTCAAAAAATCCTTGGGCTAATGAGCATACTTTTTTAACATTACAACATGTAACCTTATAAACTTTTATCACTCAAATCTCAATATATTTTGGTATAGTTAATACAAAGAAAATTATCAATTTTAAAAAAATCTCCTTGTCATTTTACCTTCAGCACTGGGTGGAGGTAGTATACAGTTCCGGTGGTTGATCCCACCTTCTTCTTTGTGGGTCGATATGCATTATTTCATGATTTTATGTGTCACAATTGTTTACTGCTTTGTTTATTTATAATGATCAAAAGCACTATAAAAGCTGTAGTTCCGAGCAGTTTTATCATTAGCAGCAATAGCTAAGAGCACAAAAACCTCCTCCAACATGTTCGCTAAGGTGAGTAACAACGCTGCATTAGCAAAATCTTTAGTAGTGTTACTATTTTGTGCAAATTTTATAATCCTGTTTTTTTACATATTAATTCTTTAGACTTCTTCTTCTGTTGAAAACTAACAGGATTAGTGCCTTCGAATTTTTTTCTTTTTTACATACTCCTTTATTGAAATCTTTTCATTCCTTCAATTTTGAATTTTTGTGCAAAGTCATGAAAGTCAAGAATTTTCACCTTTTTATTCCAAGAATTTTTGTATATTTTTTTCATAGAAAAAAAAGTGAATATAAAATTCGGATAGATTTTTTATCGACAGATTAAGATGTACGTACGCACTATAAGATTAAAAAAAAATTTAACTTTAAAAATCTAGTTTTTTTTACAGTAGGACATTAATATATGTTTAAACTCATGTCAGTGAGAAAAAACCATATTACACTAATTATTAATTAATTAATTAATATTTAATGAGCTAATTAACGTATTTTTTGGAACATGGTATCTTAAATTCTAATTTGTCTACAGACACACAATTCTAGTTGGAAATTATGTCTAATATTATTCTTCATGTTGTCTAAATCAATCAATTTATAAAAATATATAGTTTTTTTAAAGAATTTTTTCATCAATGATAAATAGAAAAAGCGAGATTTTTTCTGTAATTGTAACTTTTAAATAGCTATTAAAAATTTATTTCTATAAATATAAATTTAATTGAAACACAAAACATCCACTGTTTTATAAAGATTATTTTGATATATAAATAATTGTATTTGGTTAATTTTTTGTTGATTTATGATTGTTTGAATGAAGCAACATAGTGGAAAATTATCATTCTTCATAAAATGAGTTTTAAAAAACCGAAACTAGAATCTTTAGTGAAAGTACTTCAAGAAAAATTATTATAACTCGAGAAATACTCTGAATGTCGACAACATCTTAGTATCGTTTGCAAGCTAAAGGATCAGAGAACATTTTCATGCAATAAAAAAAATATTCGATATTTTGAATGATTTTCAAAATTTCAAGTGTGTACGTACACCTTAAAGCCAAAATTCCGCATAAGGCTACAATTTTAGTAACACGATTAAATGGTAAATAGTTAGGTTTTAGATTTCTCCGGTTCACATGCATATCCATGAACGATTTATTTGATTATATTAAGATTCAGTATTAAATTCGTATATAAAAATCAGTATCAGATTCGAATCTACATGCTTTCTTTCTTTCGCCACAGAATATTAACGCTTTTGGAATTTCTAGGATTCCCAGTCGGTTGAAAGGATATACGTAGAAAGATTTATTAAGAAAAAAAAAAATTAAAGTTTACATACAGTACAGAAAAAAAATAACTATATATAATACAATGAAGATAAAGGGAGCGTTCGGTGGGGAGTATGAGTTGAGGAATTCTGATAAAGTTAATATTTCATGGAGAAGAGCTTGATTGAGGTACGAGACAAAAATTTATTTAGGGCTTTGGCCTGGAGAGATAAATTCTTCTTTGTCTTGCAGGAACCACACAAGATTTTTAATTTTAATTTTGGATATCTTGTTTCCCATAACGTTGATCAACCAGATTCGTTCGAGGTCATGGGTGAATTTGTTAAAATGAAAACATGTGGTGAGAGGGCAGCTATTAACATAATGAAGGTGATCGCCTTCATCGCAACCACAGTAATCAGATCCTTTAATATTAAATCGCTGGAAGTGTGAAGGGGAAAAGGCAATGGCCGGTTGTAAAGATAATATCAAGCCTGTGCCAAGATTCTGAGTTAAAGGAGACTTTGGAGATAAGTTGACAAATATTTCTGCCAGTGAGCTATCGTCCCATTCTTCTAGCCATCGCTTTAGACTCAATTTATTTAGTATACTTTTAAGATGCTAAATTTCGTACCAAATTTTATCCGTTCAAGTCTTTAGCTTTTCTTGTAATTGCACTTTCTTATACTCAGGCAATAAGCAAACTTTATATGAATGGATTTCGTTTGAAATTTAATAGAAATCTAACGATTTGGTGTAAAGCCTGTATACCAAATTTAATCCATCTGTTTGAGTTCGCTATTATTGAATTCGAAAACTGCGAGACATACTTTCAAAATAGGTTTCGAACACAGGGAGTATGAAACGAGCGGGTTCATTGAAATTTCGAAGCTGAATTTTCTGAAAATATACTATATTATGTATACTTCGTAGAAAGTACGCATAAAATAAAGTTAAGCCTTTTTTATTGTTTTTATGGGAGGTAAAATGTATTTCAAACGAAAAGCTAATTTTTTAAGTGGACCAGTTTGATTATACCTCTTTTCTTAACGAAATGCAGATTCTGTATTTGCAGATGATTTATTTCTATATATATATTGATGTTCTTATATATTACTCATACGTTGACATTTAATTTTCCTTTTTTATCCAACATGTTGTACCAAATTATTTAGCAGATAATTTCTATCGATGCAAATGATTTACGAATAAATCCTTTTACTTTTTTTCTAATGTTAGCACAATCCTATTAATGAATTATTTGAATTTCCCTCCATCGATGAATTAATGCATGCATCTTAGTTAAAGATTCTTTTTATTAACTATAAAACAAGTAATCCTTTGAACACCAATTTTTGTTTTTAAATGTTGCTTAGATTAATATTTTGATAAGTATAAGTAAAACTCATAAATATTTACTCTTAAATCAACCTATGACATAATCATTTTAAATAAATAATACAACAAATCATTATTATATTTTTACAATTATTTGAATATTTGCATCATTAATAACATTTATTTTCATAATAAGGATTATCATTTTTAATTTGAAAATTAATATATGTGAATTAGAAAAGAGTTTTTACCTGCCTTTATTTTTGCAAATGTTATTTATAGTTTTTTTGTTGAACCTTTCATAATGTTAGAAAGAATCGTATCTTTAGTATCGATATGATGTATGTTATCGATATATAGAATATTTGATAATTTATTTATATCTATACATGTGAAGTTAAATTTCTTATGTACAGTTCATAATGCAATGCATAACATTCATTATATATACCTATTCATAAGCCAGAACATGTACTGCATAACAAAAAAATTCTCTGCCCTAAAAAATATAGCATACTCTGAAAAGAATTTCTTGTCATGGGAACTTTTACCTCGAAAAGTTGCCATTTTTAAATTATTATATTTTGAAAGAATATGAAAATTATTTTTCCACGGATTTCGTAATTTTGATTCACCAGATTATAATATAAAAGAGTAATTTGACGGGAAATAACGTCGTTTCGACGATGCCTCCATTTTGGAAAATGGGAAAGATAAAATGCAAAATATTAGATTTAATTTTTATATCTCCCTTCGAGAATCTACTTTCATTTATGCGCAAAGCAGAGATTAAATAATTTTGCACAGATCACGGAATCATTGCGCCACTAGGTAGTATTCTGTTCAGTACAAACTTGAACCCATGATCTACTCTGGAAGCCTTCTAACACACCAATGGTATATTCATTTCAGAAAGTAGAGAAAAAAATGATGTAATTTGTTGTTTTAAATTTCATTCTTCCCAAGAAATAATTTTAGTTTAAATTTCCATATTTCGAAAGCAAAATATAATTCAATATGTTTTTCTCTGGGAACAATAAATGAACAATATAAAAACGTTTTAGAGTGATAATATCATTCTTTTAAGTTAATTAGATTGTAGCATTAAAAGAAATGATGACTGAGCATTGATTTATTTTCTGCATTTTTAATTTCAGATTGTCATCTTCTGCACTGCCCTTGCAGCAGCATATGCTTCCCTGGTCGGTCCTTACGGATGGGGCGCTCCCGTTTATGGTAAAGCAGTCGTTGCTGCACCTGCATTCGCCGCTCCCATTTATGGAAAAGCATTTGTTGCAGCACCTGCAGTAGCCACTGTCTCAAGCCAGAAGACCGCCATCAACCATGTCGCCCCAGCTGCACCCGTTGTTTCTGCGGCTCCTCTTGCTGTCGCCGCTCCTTACGCAGCTGCACCCTACGCCTACGGTGCTGGGCTTGTTGCAGGACACGGTTTGGCTGCACCACTTATAGGAGCTCCCTATGGTCTGGGAGTCGGAAAACTCGGTCTTGGTTATGGTTATGGTCTTGGTCATGGAAAAGCCATCTGGTAAATGTATCAACTGCTGTATCTGAATGTGAAAATCAAGTTAAATAAAGTATTTATAAGCATAAATGTTGTCTTTCTTTGAAATCTCTCATCTTTCAGATCTCTCATTTTACTGAAAACTATATGTTTTTGATAGAAATTAATAATTAAAATTATTTTATTCTTTTTGCGAAGTTATGTTATAATAGAAGAACAATTCGGAAAATGCAAGTTATTTTACATTAATCATTCATGTATATTTTTAATAAGCATTATACTTCTGTAAAGCTATAACGTTTAGCGACGAAAGAGACAAAAATGGCAGCAACTTTCATTGAACTGAAGATGCAAAAAACCCGAATTCTATCTAAAAAAGAATATATTATATAATCACTGTTTTTTTATATTCATATTGTACAGGAAATAATTATTAATAAAAATATCCAGCAAAAATTTACTCCAATATAAACATTATTTAAAAATGTTTATATTGGAGTAAAATTAATATTTATTTATAATAAAGATAAATGTACGTGTGTTGAGCCTCACACTTCAGATCGTAAGAACTAGAGCTACCGAACTTTGTACATATATAATTTGGAGGGTGGAAATGTGCAGTTCAAAGGAATGTTTTTTTATAAAATTTTAATTTGTATTCTATTCAATTAAATATTGAGAAAAGTTTTGACTTCCTTCTATAATTTTCATAATACTACAGTACACACAAAAAAAATTACATAATTTTAAAATTCCACAAATTCTTTTTTAAATAATACCAACTATTTTGTCGCATAATTTTTTTCAATTAAAAAAATGTGGAGCTTTTTTTTTAATCTTTTGTCTGATACAAACAAAAATTTTAACACAAAATAAAATTCAACTTGCAAACGCACATCGAGATTGAATGTAAAAAATCAGCTTTAATCCACGTATTGCCATCTCGTGTACAAAATCTCCAGATGAAGAATCGAATTATCGTTCATTATTAACTAAATGCAGAAAAAGAGTAATTCTTAGCATGTGTTCTGAATGAAATGAAATAAATATGAAACATGATAATTTCTCGATAAATAACTGTAAGAGCAAACTTTCTGTGACTTTTCAAAATATCTAGATTTTTAATTCAATAGTTCTGATTATGTGTGTATATATATATAGAGAGAGAGAGGGAGAGACCAACAGGGTTTATATACAAACCACACTAATCGAGTCTCAATATCTAATTTCTAAACATCTAATATTAGGCTTATTTATCTAATAAGAAAAATGATCTAAATGAAGTAAATAATTATATGTTATATAGTTTAAGTCAATTATTGTTCTGATGCATTACATAATTTAAAATTTTATATAGGCACTCGATCCTATGAGTCATAGTTATTATAATATTCTTAAGGCACTAATAAAAAAATTCCCTTGCTTGAGATTTCCTTTCCGACAAAACATAGTTGCAAATATCTTAATATCACTATTTTATAAAGCTAAGCAATTTTAGATTGTTCCATTGACTGTCTAGCGAAAGATACGTATAAACACCAGGAGATTTATCAAAAATAATACCCTAAAATAATGAAATTGCTGATTATCCTGTAATAATGATATAGAAAGCTTCATAGTTCGATCAGTTTTTTCGTAGAAGGTTGATTTTTTTTCTTCCTAAAAGTGTGTGTGTCAAGAACATTTAATAGTATACAATTCATAGGATCAAAGGACTGTATAAAATTTTGACTGTATGCAAGAAAGATCTCCCTTAAAATCGCGTCTCGAACGTATCAGCCTCTTATGATATCCGATCCCTAAATTTGCAATGATGCCTTAGCAGACTTCTACATGAAAAGATGGAGTATTATCTATCAGTTGATTTCTTCATGTATAATTCTATAATTCTTAAACAGTACAAGCTGGATGAATTAAATCTGGCTTGTTGTACTTACAACAGAGCTATAAAGTTTTAATTTGAATTCATTAAAGAAAAGTAGCTTTTCTATTTTTGCAAATTTTCCTGTGATATTGCGAAGTTATACAAAGAGCCACATTTCTAAGAATTTTAGCTTTTACATTGCCATTTAAGTGGAATGAAAATATAGTATGTATTTATTTTGACTGCATCTAAAAAGAATATATGAAATAAATGGTCAGTATATAAGCAGAATATTTCAATAATCAAAATAGAATCATCCTAAAGTAATTGTTTTAAAAATCTTAACAGTTTGTCAAAATAGTTATATTCCAATGTTCAAATCGAATGCCCATTCAGCAAATTTTGTATAGGTGTCCGAGATGCTTCTCGGAAAAACTGAAAAATTGCAGTCTTTTTCATTAAATGTGATTGATTGAATAACCTTATCGTTTGCTTTGTTCATCAGAAATTCTAGACCAAATGGGTCTAGGAGACGTGGTGGTTTCCTGAGAACTCACAAATGATGTCCGAGCATTCATTTGCTTGATAACTGTCAGATATGCTAGGTTCTGTTTCGTATATTAACACTTTAAAAATAAGCAACTGATTTTTTCCCTTGTTTTCCTCAAACATTCCATGGGGTATCGCATATAAAAAAATTATAACTCTTCTATATTTTCTTATGAAGTTTTTTTATAATCATTATACTTCCTTTTTTAGAAAATGCTGATGGTCTCTTTATAAATATAGAAATGACTAAATGTTTTGATGCGTGAGAAGGAAACATTAAAGACTCAGAAACATTTATTAAAATAAGTAAACTTGTTAGTTTTTCAATTTATTAATATAAAATGCAACTTCTGCTTTAAGAAGAATGTCCCATCCGCTGTTAACTGTATTTTTCTGTGGCGTTTACTTAACCTGAAATAGCAAGCATTTCTTTCACCCAATTTACTTCAACAATAAGATACGGAGCATATATCCTTTTCTGGTTGGCAGAAATTCTAGATTTGTCATTCGCCACAAAAAATTTTAATCAACATAAATTATCCTTAGATATAACATATCCAATACTATACTGTTCAAATTAATTGGAACGAATGGAAGAAAAAAGATTTTTTCTAAAACCTTAGCTTTTAATCATTACTTTAGCCTTACATATAATAAGTAGACTGATAAATCTCTATATTATAAGTAGCATTTCCCCCTTTAGCAAGAATGACCTTTTCAACACGTCTTGGCATTAACTCCACTAGTGCAGCGCATATATCCTTGCCTATCGTCCATCATCGTGGAACCACACTCGTATTGCACTTTTTATCATTTGCGTTATTGCTGTGTAATTCATCTTGGTTAAACGATTCTTGAAAATATGACATAAGTTTTCAGTGGGATTTAGGTCTAGGGAATTACCAAGCCAATAAAGCAATTTTATTTTATTTTCCTGTGTAAACCTTTGGGCCAATTTCGAAGTGTAGCAAGAGAAATTTTGATGTATGCCCTTAATTATATCATATCCAGTTTATCTTTATTAAATCCATTTATCCTAAAAATGAATGGAAAATGAGTCTTCATTCTGACAATCTTAATGTTATCAATAAAAGTACACATATTTGTTGAAAAATCAGTCCTCAATTATTCAAGATAAATTAATTCTTCTACTTGCTGATCTTCATTTCTTGATGTAAAGACTCAGAATCATTATTTTCAGTTTCACTCATAAGTATTTTATTTTATTTTCCCTCTTCATTGCTTTCTTCCATTTATGACGTCAAGTGGCTTTAAACAATTACCAGCACCTAATTTTCTACATGAGAAATAATATGTATATAGATCACATGATATATATTTTAAAAAAATATTAACCGTTAACTTGACATAGGGAAAGAAATATTAACGGTTGGATGGACTATTGTCACGTAACTTGCTTTAAAATTAGCTCCTGTAACTCATATTATATATATATATAAAAGTACACACACACACACACATATATAGTAACCAATCTAAAGTAAGAAATAGTTTGAAAACGAAACTAAAATGAAAACGAAAACAAAACAGTTTCGAAATTGCAACTAAAAATTATTTAAATTATTTCCTATTCAAACTAAAACCAAAAATGGAACAAGAAAAAACTTCATAGTATTTAGAGAGCGCAAATGCAGCTACTTCTAAAACACAGTTAAAATTTAAAATACATAAAAATCAAGTTAATAGGAAAAACAAATAAACCAAATAAAAAAATATAACAAAATATAAAAAAGAATCCGGCCTGAAGACTTTTTCAAGGGTCACCCTCAGGCAGGGATTCAAAAAAAGGGATTTTTTCTGTTAAGGAAATGCAGACAATGAAGTCTAATAATGATTCCTCGTGACCCGAAAATCCCCTGAAATTAGGCCCAAGAGATATACCATTTTAACAGAAAGGAAAATACAAAACAACAAATTAGAAGAAAAACCACTAATAAGTAAAAATATAATAACAAAAATAACAATAAAAACCAAAATACCATAAAATAACACTAAATAAAAAACGAAAAGGCAAGGAATATATCTCCACCCGTTTATTAAATTATATTTAATTACTTTTTTCTCAAAGTAATGCAGGAAAATATTAGCTAAAGCACTTGAGAAAGCTGTTCCCATTGGAATGCTCTTAACTTGTTTATAAAAATTAATACCATTAAAAACGCAATTTTCAGTATATTGATGACCTACTTTTGATTAACTTCGACAATACTAATATTGTTACTAATTGCTATCCAAAAGATTTAATTCTAACAGAAACGAATAAAAATCAACTTGAGGCTACCTTTCTGGATTTAAAAATCGAAATTGCTAATGATAAAACAATAGTTGGTATATACTATAAAAGGGATGAATTCAACTTTAAAATAACAAAACTATGTAACTACCATTCCAATTTAAGCTCTAAAATTTTCAAAAATCTAATTTTCTCACAAGTTAACAGGATCAAAAGGGTTTGCAATAATAAAAATTCCTATATTGAAGCATTACAAACAACCTCATTAAAAATTTAATTTAAAATGAATTTCCTAAAAATTACTGTAATGTCAATTTTTTAATTAAACAAGGTATGGTTTAGGATTAATCCTTTGGCTTATATAAAAAGTAGAACTCTCCTTGCATATTATATCACTCAACAGATGGCGCTGGAAGCCTATAATTTTTACCTAAATTACCGTTAGCTTTGTGTTTTTAATAAGCGGGAATCACAATCGATAGCTTAAAATTTCCTTGACTGCTGATGGTATGTTCTTGCCTTTTCGTTTTTCCTTTAGTGTTATTTTATGGTATTTTGGTTTTTATTGTTATTTTTGTTATTGTATTTTTACTTATTAGTGGTTTTTCTTCTAATTTGTTATTTTGTATTTTCCTTTCTGTTAAAATGGTATATCTTTTGGGCCTAATTTCAGGGGATTTTCGGGTCACGAGGAATCATTATTAGACTTCATTGCCTGCATTTCCTTAACAGAAAAAAATCTCTTTTTTTGAATCCCTGCCTGTGGGTGACCCTTGAAAAAGTCTTCAGGCCGGATTCTTTTTTATATTTTGTTATATTTTTTTATTTGGTTTAATTTTTATTTGGTTTATTTGTTTTTCCTATTAATTTGATTTTTATACTTTTGTATATATATATATATATATATATTACATTAAAAACCTATTCTCAACTTTGCACTATTAAAAATATCAAGGTCTATAAAGAAACTATCTGAGGACAATAAGGAAAGCTTCCTAAATAAATAATCCCAAAAAAGAAAATTGAAAGTTTTCTTTCAATCTTTACATTCTACAATACAAGAAATTTTTGGCAAGTTACTGTAATTGATACCAGACTAAAGAATAAACAGTAAAATTCACAAAGAATTTGATTTCACTTTTAATGAATACATTTGTGACATAAGTAAACACCAGAAATTATTTTAAAAGAGAGCAAGTAATTTTCTTTCTCCTCTTAGGACGTGCCAATATCATTAAGTCTTTCCCTTCCAGTTAGTTATGATCTTATCAGTGTAGTCTGTAGTGTCTATTCTCAATTATTCTGCTGGGCCTTAATTCACTTTAAAAGAATTTTTACACTGGAAAATTTTTCTTTTTATTTGGTAACATTGGTTTGCATAACATAATTCTTTTTGCCACCCATTATAAGTGATACTTTTGCCGAAATAAGCGAGAAATTCCAACGGATAACTTTTATAAAATTTTATTTTTCTCTGTGGATAAAATTTACCTTATTGTAAAAAAAAACGATGTTGCTCATTTGGAAATCATGATCAAATATGATTAACTATTAAAACGCTTATGGATTTTACTATTACCTCATGTGATAAATATAGGATAGGTCATTTAGGATAAAATCTCCCATATTGTGTTAACAAATAGGAAACAGAAGCTGCTAAGATAGTAAGATTAATCATTTGTTAAATCGAATTCCCTTGTAAGCAATGAGGTCACATATCAGTTTTTATTAAATACAAATAATGCGATTGTATTGCGTTTTGAAAAGAATAAAACTGACGGATTAGTTTTTCAGATTATTCCGTGAGCAAGAGATCGTTTAGTATTATGTTATGCGATAGCTGAGAGTTAAACAATGTAATTCTTTGATAGATGTAATCCTTTGATAGATCGTGTTTGACCCAAATTTATTTATTCCGAAATTTAATGGTTTTATTACTTTCTTCTACAACTATTTTATGTATACAGTACACTTCCGAGTATAAGGTTCGTGATTATCCGGTCTCCGTACTATCCTACCTAGGTTTCTTTTATTGTAATTAAATTAAGAAGGCAAGGCGTTGAATTGGCAACATTGCCATTGTATTGGAAGCGGGCATCTGCTACGATCCTCCTACGTGTAGTACGAAAACTACAAATTGTGACAGGAAAAATGCAACGTTCTGATTGATGTTCATAGATTTGTCAGTGTGTAGCGGACCTCAATTGTTGCCGCTGTTCCTGATTAAAACAGTACAGTACATACAGCATTCGTGAATCGATCTTGGGCACAGAATTCCGGTTAAAATGTGAATAATTTATACCCTTTAACTTACTTTATTTTTAATAAATTCTTAAGGCAGTGCAGTATATAAACATATATAAACTACCAGTACACAGCATTCTGTTTAAACTCGAAACATTACCGGCAACTACTTTTATGATTCACTAGGACGCGAGCGTGTTCACATTCTGCGTAGCTTGAGATAAATGGAGGTGATAAGTGAGAAAACATGTCCTGTAAAAGTGAGTTTTGGTATAAAACTTTGTCTTCTGTTCGTTTTAGGCGAAGAAATGAGTTAAAAAAAAACTCCTGCCCATCAGGCCTTTTTGTTATCCGGCCTGCACTTCCACCACATTAGGCCAGTACTTTGGAGTGTATTATACTGGAGTGTAAGGTTTTATAATTTTTTTGTGAAAAATAGTTATTTGAAGTTTTCTATTAAATAACGTGTAACAATTTTAAATAGCTTATTTACTGTGTTTTTCAAAGTTTCATCAGGAATTTAGAAGGAACCAAGCAATGTTGAGTTTGGATCTGACGACGGAGTGGTACTTGAAGTGGTTTACATTATTATCCAAACTTATTCTGAGCACAAATGCCAATTCCTCCATTGAAATGGATTCCGAATGCAAGAATATCTGTCCTTCAAAGCGAAATTCCGCCCAAAGGCTATAGGGGCCTTTTGGCTTATTGAATCACTTAAGAAATCTTTGAATTTAAGCAAAGATTAAAAAAACTTCTTTTATAAATAGATTGAGTAACAGAAATTAATGAATAACGATGAAAACTTTCTGCCTGTAGCAAAGAATAATGCAGAAAGGAAGAATATTTCTCAAAAATATTAATTCCTGCTTTTGAAATTTTAAAACAAATGACTGACTTAACGCATTCCTTATTCTTTGGAATTTACAAAATAAGTAATTGTTATCAAACAACAGAGAATTTAAAAATACATTTTTAAAAAACACATATGTATTCTTTTTAAAATTATTTACAGTGATTAGTTATCAACAAGTAATTTTATTCGATGAAATTAGATATCAAAATTCGAGAGTAAATATTTGAGTAATAATAATAAAGTGCAAAAAAGAATAAAAGCAATAAATGCATAAAAATTATCTTCGTCAGGGGCATTTCGTGTTTATTTTGAAACTTGTTTCATTTGAAATCTTATTCCACAAAATTTAATTTTCCTACAGAATCGATATTGATAAATTGTTCAGCCCTTAACTACGATTAATAACATGCGTTTCATTTCCTTTTGTAATCAATTTCGCATTTTTTTCTAGAAAAATTAATAGAATTTTATTTTCTCAGAAAATAATTTATATCAGAATTGGAATTTTTATATTAACAGAAAATAGTTTAAAATTGTAATATAAATGAGCATGCAAAATACTTATGTATTTATTTTCGTCCTTGTATAAAGCTGAGGTCAACATAAGAAATAATTATACAAATTACAAATTTTCGAAACTGAAAAAAAAAATATCTAACTAATTTGTAAATTGAAAAATAAAAAAAAATCTAACAAAATTTCCAAATTGAAATTTTTAAAAAAAATTCTAAAATATTTCCGAAATTTAATAAATATGACGCGGAAATATTTCGTAATATTTGTAATAGCTGGATATTAAATTCATTTTAGTAGTGATTTTTTTTTCATTTTTTATTTTCTAAAATAATGTTTCATTGGTAAATTCAAGAAAAGATGCTTTGCTCCATATAATTTGATATTTTTTTAAATACAAAATTATGCACCAAGCTTAAAATTTCCCTACTATGAGTTACAAAATATTTTGATGCTAACAGTTTAAGAAAATTAGCACAAACATCGATAAATCAATTAATTAATTGACTTACAGAACTAAGCAAACAAATATAATCAATAATACAGTATAATATAAAATGAAAACAATTCATATGTCAATTTTTTTACTTCGAAAATAAGAATACAAATCAAAATTGACCATTATATATATATAAGTTTAATATCTAGAAAGCAAATATGAGAGCATTATCTCAAAGCAATACTACCACACATGAAACGAAGTGTGATACTACTGGCTTTGCAGTTTTTATATTCAGTAAAGAATTAAAGGCCTTCCTTTACACATAGCAGTAATGTAAGGAAAAGGTTTGAATGCAAAAAAAAAAAAAATGAAGAGCATTTCAATAATGTTTCTTGGAATTTAGATCGTGCAATTTAACCAGCCAATTAATATGTTTACTTTATTAATACAAATATAAAATTTTACGAACATTTTTTGATCTTGCATTGCCTTCTTATAGGGTGCCATTATTGCTTATTATTCTAATTTAGATGCATACACTGGCAGGAATCAAGAATATAATCATTAGTAGCCAATATAAACCCGTTTTTCCCGTACAGACACTTCGCGGTCAATGCATCAATTCGAAGGGAAAACAAATAAGACAAGATTTATCTTCATTTAAATCTTTTTCACAAATTTCGATGTTGATAACAAATTTTCTCTAGATCAAATCACAATCTTTCTGTAAAAGTATTTGTACCTCTTGAAACCGCCCTTCTTGTGGATATAGAAACGCGTTATCAAAGCTGGATTGAAATAGGGGTTCTTGTTATTTATATGCAACGGTTCAAATGTTAATCATCAGAATTCATCACCTCTCCTCTCCTCTCTTACTTAAGGTCAATTTTTTGTTTAAGATATTGCTCAATGTCTCTAAGAGACAGAAAACCCCTCATTAAACATTTGTATACATCTGTTTTCTTAAACTTTTAACAATCGACATTTATTTAACTAATGATTAAACGATGTTATACAATAGAGTCATCGATTGCAGTGAAACCTATAGTTTTACTTTCACGCAAGCCTGTTATTGCTACTCGTACATAATACAATACTGTCGCATCAATATTATTCATATATCGTTGTGTTAAGTAACATTAATTTAACTACATATCTAAATTGATATAGATTGATTTCTCTCCGTTTTTAAATTATTATTATCTTTTCTTAATTTACATTAATTTAGCGAATTTAGTTTAGTTACATTAACAAGCTTTGCAGGAATATAAGCACTTATTTAGGACGAATTTCGTACTTTTGAACTACGTTATTTAATGGGAATATTACCTGTATTAATTTCTTAAAAGCAGTACATTAAAATTGATTTTGTTAATACACTGAAAATTAAAATTTATACTTATTAAACTCTATAATTTGCATTACCATAAATTGTCATATTCTGATTTTTAATATGTTTCATAGGTACGTACAATTAACATCAATTAATACAAGCGTATTTTCTCTGAAAGTAACTGCAATAATTAAAACGCAATAGCTAAACATTTATATAAATAAAAATAAATGCAGTAACTAAACGTTTTCTTAAAATCTTCATTGAAATTTAATGTCAGTATGTTGAAAAAGTTTTCTAAATTTGGAATTTTTTCTATGCAGCTTAACAGAACAGTGATCAAATTAATTTAATTAATTAAAAAGTCACATTCACCTAGCGAATTTGCTTAATAGTTTTATTTCTTGTATTCACATTTCGTACAAAGATAATTCGAAAAATTTAACTCCAAATGACTATTCTTTTGGACACATTGAAGTCTGAAATTTGGCGATTTATCAGAATTTGGAGGTCAAATGTTTTGAGTGATTTTAATTCTATTTTTATTAGATCTACGTCAAATACGAGAAAAACCAAATGGCCATTATTATTTTTTGTTGATAGAAATAATACAAGGAATATAATATCTCAAGGAAATACGATTTCGATCACTTTGTTTTATTGAATAATGTATGGTTTTAGGTAAATGATGGGGTATGGAGTAAAAATTAAAAGTCAAAAGTGTAAATTAATAGTGTTTTTACACACCTGAAAACAGTCCTTGGAAATTCTTATCATACAAATCACAACCTATTTAAAAACAAATCGTACAAAAAGACCTACAGTTTGTTTTTTATAAATCATAGCGTCATTTCACCTTCAAGACTGGGTGGAGATCTCGCAAAAATCTCGGAAAATGACCCCTCCTTCGTCTTTGTGTATCGGTATACTTAGTTTCACAAAGTCATGCCTCAAAACTACTGTTTACAAATTTGTTTATTTACTGTTAGCGGTATAGTATAAAAGCGGTAGTTTCGGAGGCTTTCTTCAATAGCAATAACAACTAAGATCTCAGAACTACTTTCAACATGATTGCAAAGGTGAGTATCTAATATGTATTATGGGATATTTATCTAAGATTATTTCTATGGAAATTTTTTTTATTATCCTTTGATGAATATTATGTATTACAATTAAATATAAAATTTTATCCCATATTACTTACGAAGGCTCAATTTTAAAATTTAAATTATCAGGTAATCAATCGCTTGAGATTATTTTCATTATAAATGTTTTTATGCAGGAATTAAAAGAGTTTATCTTGATTGTTTTCTTGCCAGACCAAAATCTTGTTTATAGTTAAAAATACAATTTCGATTCATTTTTCTTTTTAAGTCTCTTTCTTGTATTAGAATTAGAAGGGAATTTTTATTATGTTTAGTTGATTATCAATTTGGTTCTAATTGTCTAGCATGTTAAAACTTATCAATCTATTCACTGGAATGTGAATGTTCAATAACTTAAATAAACACAGAGCTTTTCGTCACAATATATTTATCTTGTTTCACTGAAAAATTCTTTTGAAACAACTAAAATTGTATTTATCTAATTCATGTATTACCATTAATGCAACGCGAAGCATAATTTTTATTTCAAATCAATTAACTAGAAATTGAGGCTTAAAATTGTAATGAAATTTTATCTTCAAATATTTATGTTCGAACATCCAAAAAAATTCTTTGTTTCAAATTTTTCTGATTGTTTTAATATTCCGTTTAAAAAACACATATAAAAATTTTCACCATGCTGTTTATTAACAGTTATTATTTAAGATCTATATTTCAACTTATTCATCCAGTTTTATAAGTGTTTTCGCCTGCAAGATTTAGTTTTCTCTTTGCAATTTTAAATTATACCTATACCTATATTAGAATGAATGTACATTGAGTCTAATAAAATTTGCA
>JAPMOR010044181.1:0-19244 GCA_026543865.1 Argiope aurantia
CTTTTAAAGACCATTCGCTTTTTAGCTACGATTGCATTTGTAACTATAAATTGATTTTGCATTTCGAGTCTAAATTTTAATAAATGCTCGATTAGGGGCGGAGCGTATCTACTGATAATCCTCAAAAAAAAAAAAAATCAATGCAAATATAGGTTTGAACTATTTACTGAATGTGGTTAACACAAAATGTGTTAAACACAAAATTAGGGTTAATAATATAAATAATATACTTACAAACCCATTCATTTATCTTTTAAATTTTTTTTTTTTTTTGTGATGGATGCTTTTTCAAACAACATTGTTAATCTGCATTTTAACTGCAGCTTAAACTTGGAAATGCATTCACCTATATTAAGTAAATTTTACAAAGTTTCTAAACTACTATTTGTAAAAAATAACGTTCATTATATTGTTAAAAAAAAACAATGTACTGCTTCGAATTTCGTTGAATAAACAATAATCAGAACCTTTTATTTGTATTCAGATAACAAGAATTAAAAAAACTCTCTGATGTTTTGAATTTTCTTTCTTTTTTTTACATTTCATAGCATCATTTTAATTAAAAAGATATAAATCGTATAACTTATGACTAAAAAGGTGAGATTATTTTGCATTGGAATAAAGGATTCAAAAGGTAAACAACTGCAGAAAATTCAAAAGTTTAAATCTGTTTAAGATATTCAGAAATTAATTAAAACTTCATTGATTTTCCACGTTTGCTTCCATTTTTTAATTTTTAGTGATTAAATTTTTTAGGAAATTTTCTGAATTTTATAATTTGAAGAGCTCTTGTTAATTGTTTCATCTGAACTTATGATTGCACAATTTATAGCTTCAAATAATAAGGAATATAATGATAGCTTAAAAATGAGACCATTTCTTTTTAACGAAAAGAAATAAAATCTTAAAAAGGTTAATCAACTGCTTGAGCAATCCATTTTAAAATAATTTATTCGAGCTCACGAATTTTAAAAGTTTATTGATTACATATGAGCTGAATTCAATTTCATTTGAAACATGACAATTATTCTGCTCTCATTTAATTCCGGAATGCGATACTCATCTCTCAGGAGGGCAAATCGCAGCATAATGCATTACGATGTCAAATATGTCATCAGGAATATTTGCAGCAACCAACCAATTTAGTTTAGTTATATAAACTTCTCGTTTTAAAGCAACACTAGGGCTATTTTGGGACGGGCCTCGTAACTTTGAACCACGGTCAAATAAATAAGGACAGCACCAGCTCTGGACCCCCTCTCTCTTTGGATTTCCACACCACACCAGTGGGAAGAAGTTGCGCCCCGACTGATTTAGCGTGTATCAGACTCGCTTACACGACGGTTCTTCGGGTGGAATTGGGTTTCGAACCTGAAACCCTCCGTTTGAAGGCGAGACATAACCACTGCGACACCTAGTGACATCACTCAGGTTAATTCTTTTAAACGCTTCGCCTACAAAGAAAAGTCTGACTCGCGCATCGAATTACTGAATTTTTAACTTGAAATCAACAGTTAACTGAAAGAGTTAAGTAACTTAAAAGGCAAAAAATCTTAAAAGACGGCGTCCTGGCATAGGGGTAGTCGTCTTCCCCGTGATCTGGGCATGCTTGTTTTTCTATGTTCCATCTGTGAGGTGTGTGAATGTGCCTCCCCCCCCTGTAAAAAGGGGTTGTGCAAGTGAATGTGACGCATAAGTAACTAAGTCGTACTCTTGACCCTAACTCGAGCTACTGAAAAAACAAGAGACGCTCACTCGGCTTAAATCGCTGATAGATAACTGTCAGCGGGCTTGTAGAGTGCCATAAGTCACACACACACACACAAATCTTAAAATCGCTTCAATATCTCAACTGTATATTAATATAAGAATTAAAATAATAATAAATGCACCAAATAGGATGTATCGTCAAATTAGGAATTTAACCCTTTCACTACTGGTTTTTTCTTTTCTAAAATTAAGATGATTTAGGGCTCTAAGGGGCCAAATAAAGTATAAATAGCTATATTCTTCTAAAATAGGAACAAAAATTAACTATAGGTGAAATTTTGGAGGTGATACATATGTGTCTCCATGATCTTTTTAAATGGGGCACGTGTCCCCTTAGTGTTGAGGTGACCATATAAAATACAGTGGATACAGGGGAAAAATTGCATTAACATATGAATGTAATTGCAGAAAACCATTGGGACATGCACTTCAATAAATTCCCCTTTTATTTATTTCTTTGGCTGATTTAAAAATATCAGCGGAATATATATGTGCCGGAGGAGCCCAAAGGGTTAAGTAAATTTCGTAGATTGCTCGAATTCGTTGATTTGAAATGTTTGACAATATTTATTAGTATGTTATAGCACGTTTTAACGAAACTGAATTATTTAGTTTAAAGCTAAGTTTCAGTAAACTGGAAAGAGACAGAAGAGTATTTATATTATTTCGTCAAGAATATTATCAATTAACAATCTAATTTTGTTTATCAAAGCTGAAACAATTTAGTTGGTGGCTAAAGTTAGATCGTTTCGAATTCTTCGAACAGGAAGCAATATGCATAATTAATCACGTATGTTACGGGAAAAGAAATAATCGACATTTCTTATGTTTCCATTTATCTTCAAAAATTTTTTTTTCTCATGATGATAGACACGCAGATTAATATAATTCAATGAAATATTTCTCCTCTTCGATATTCGAGATAAATTTTCAATCTAATTGCATGCAATTTCTTCATTACTTGATTTTCACGCAATTCGCGAGTTGCGTGTGTGTTGGTCTGTTTTTCTACGGCTGACACAGACACAGTGAAATAGATCAGTCAGAAACTTCAGAGAGAAGCTGTTGAAAAAGTTCTCAACCGATATCAATTACCTCATTTCTTCAGGCTATTGAAGTTTACTTTTGATGATAAAAACATCATGTCTGCCGCACTTCATTTGAAAACTTAGCCCTTACGCGACTTTAAAGACAGCTGCAAACGGAAACTGAAGGAAGGTTTAAAACATTTGAAAATATTATTTACCAATCGCTTTTGGCGGTGAGTTGTTTCACAGGGAATATTGATTCGTTTTAGTTTCAGTTAAATCTTTAGATATAACTTCAGACTCACGATGCACTGAAATCGCTAGACATTAAAGATGTCTTCATTGTTTCCTATTAATTATGTTACTAATTGTCTTACATATGCTCCACACATTAGGTGCACGAAATTTTCTAATAGGAACCAGTCCCATAATACAACTGTAAATGTGTAGCTCATTTTTCTTATAAATTTCGAGGTATTGAAACATCACTTTTTTTAATAAGAACTCGTAAAATATAAACTTTCGATATTAATAAAAAAAATACTTCTTCCTTAACTTTCAAAAATGGAAGTAAACCGGACGATTGTTGATGAAGCAGTGAAAGCGTTTTTCAATAAGGGCAACAATTTAATCAACTGTTGTAAATTATAGATTAAATATTTCCAATATTAATAAGTTTCCAATAATAGATTAAATTATTGTTAGAGTAATAATTTAATCTATGATTGGAACCTTGGCAAAAAAATATCATTTAAAAATAACCAAAATTTAGCAAAAATTTACACTATTAAGTAAATATAATTAAAAAGATTTTTTTTAAATTTTGAAACGTTAAAAAATTTATTTTTATGCAGTAATTTGTTTGGAAATTATCGCAAAGGAACTGAAAATTTCAGTTTAATTTTTAATTATTTAAAAAATTGCTTAAAGATAAGCATTTCTATCCTTTAACTTATATATATATATATATATATATATGCCAAATTTGGTAGATTTAAGTCAAACGGCCAGACCTATACAACACCAACACACACACACTCACACACACATATGGTAGCATTTTTATTGGCAACTATTGATTCTTATCCATTTAAGATAACTGGGCATTTATTTTACTTAAATGAAACTTTTTAAAACCACACTCATTCTCACAATAAATATTTAATTTCTTCTTTTTTAAAATGTTTTCAAAAATGATTCCATAGGTATTATAATAAAGTAGTTAACATGGGATATGAATTGTGCTGTTGGAAAAAAAATCTGTAATAAACAAATTTCGGAAATTTTCGAAGTCAAATGAAATGAATGAAAATTAAAGGGAAAAAAAAACAAACGATTATCATATTTTAGAACTTACAGAGACAAAGTGAAGTGCATCAGTATTCGCTTGACAGAAATCATTGAATATATGTGTACTTAACTTTGGAAGAGGGGTCTGCAATATATTACAATATATAAACATTTTACATGACAGTATGGGTAAATGGTATGATTAAATGGCTTCATTATGAAAACTTAAGAATGCACAGAAATATTTTTTGGAATTCATTAATTAATATAAAACTAAAAAAATCTCTCTAAAATGATGATAATTGAAAAACTATCAGTAAAATAAAATAAAATAAGATTGCTAATGTCTTTAATAGTATTGATTCATTATTAGTTATCATTATATATATATTGAAAAAGTAGAAAAATATATGCCAGAAAGACAACGGGTGTCCATGTCCCTAAGAAATCCCTTAAATGTATTAAATCGTTTAGAAAGTATTATTTCAATATGAAACAATATTTTTTCTTAAGACAAAATTTGTCTAGTATATATACTAGTTAATTTTTATAATTTGTGATGATTTTTCCCACATTGATAACAGGCGAGATCCTTCTTTATTGCATTGTCAATGACAAATCAAGTAGCGAAAGCGAAGGAGTGTATCCTCACTCTCAGCTGAGTAGACTTAAACATGACCCTAATGCATTTGCTTTTATTGTTTCGTATCTTGAAGTTTTGTTGATAATCAGCGGGAATAGTCTCCTGAAAACTTCCCCGCATACCCTTTAATAAAGATGCTATTCCCCACCTCCCCGCAAACACGCATAAAATTGTGGAACTTGGGCAAGGCTGCGAATGCCTTGCATGGCATTGGCGAAAAATAGTTGTACTGAATCCACTGTGCGATACTTGGCGATTAATCTCTTTCATTTAGTACTTGTGCAAAAAATAAGGTGCCCCAACCACTTTGTTTCCAACCGAATTAAACCAGAATTTTAGTCTCCAAATTTCATTTAAGTCGCTGCGTTTTGGAGCAAAGTGAGTTTATTTGTGAAAGCACAGAGATAAAGAGAAGGCCAACCCCTTCCACGAATTGGATTCCAAATTTAATAAGTACACACATAACAGCTAAAAGCAGACTTATCAGACCAGAGTTCTTTGTTTTGTAGTTATCTGCTAATTTCTGAATGGGTTTCGCTCAAAATTTAACAGAAACCTGCAAATTTGGTAAAAAGACTTTATAACAAATTTCAACAGGCTAGTTCAAGGTGTTATCTTTATCGCAGACAGACAGACGATCAGGCATGTCAAAAATGTGTTTTCCGAACTCGAGGCTAGGTGGGGTGGCGGTGGGGTCTAAAACGTGGAGATTCGTCAAACTCACGAAGCCGAATTTTTTGTCGATTATAATACTTTCTCTATACTTCAACATGAGAAAGTAAAAAATCAGTGGATAATAAGACGGCCCAAGGCAATTCAAATTTTGAACATCTTGCAAATGACTTCTCATCACTGTAAGAACAATTATTTTGCTGATTGGAATAATTGCTGCCTTTTTATTACAAATTTCCTTCTTAACATAATTTTAGCTGTTACATTGCCAATTCATCTTTTTTTGGTGTTTTTTTTATTAATTTTTTAAAGTTGTGTAGTTTATTTAAAATAATTTTCTTTGTTTACATCTTGATCATTTGTGTTATCAGCCTTATTTGAATAAGTGTCATTTAAATTTTATTGATGAATTTTTTTAGGGATTGATTAGGCATCTGGAATTACTTAGTTAAATTATTTCTTAGAATTTTTTTTCATTATTTAATGAATATATTTGCCTGAGAATTTGAAATGAACATTTTATAAGAAAAGAAAATACTATACAAATATAATGCAAATACAATATTCACTTCAAATTTTGAATTTTTACAATTCATACTTTTAATAACCCAAGATTATTAAGTGAAAATTTGACATACGTTGTTCATTAGTAGCATAAGAGTAAAGAACCGAACATTAAGACAAACTATTTATTCAAATGGTTTTTATAAAACGTGAGCACTCACACCAAAATAAAAAATATGGTATTAGAAGATTGGCGCATGCGTAAGAACCAATACTGGGCGATTTTAAGTTGCATCTTCGGACGATAGGCTTAGTCGCATTTAACATGTATCTGCGAAGTTTGATGAGATGGCAATATTATAATTTCATCGCATATATAAAAAGGAATCTTTGTTTGTTCGCATTTTGGTGATAAAACTTTGCCACCCTATTGTTTGCACTTGCGAGATGGTTATAGGCATAGTACAATTATTATATCTAGTATACAAAAATGAATTTTTGTTTTCGTATTTTATACGCTGCCGTACCGTTCATCCGATGGCGATAAAACTTTGGCAACTTATTGCTTTGAACCAAGAAAATCCAAGTTGTCCACATGGCCAGTTATATATTGGGTGCTCACGTGTCAAACAACCAAGAATTTTTTGTTTTGTTTTTGATGAAAACGGGGGGAAAATATTTTCTACTCTAAAGTATACCTAAATAACCAATTCAAAAAAAAAAGAAGAAATATTATTGATACTTCTCCTTTATACATCATTCCATTTCAGCGATTTATTCCTTGTCGTCAAGAAAATAAATATCATTCTTTCTATCGTTCCTCATTAAACAAGACAGCTATTTCAAATGTCACGCGATATTACCAAAATGATTTCGTCTGCGGCAGCAGTTATACGCGATAGCAGTCTGTGGTGCTATCTAGTTAATCTATAAAATATTTCATCGATTTCTGAGAAATAACATGATTTGTATTTTTGGAGTCACTTTGTATTATAATAAATATCATTGATGTCCATGAACCTTAGAGAGTATAGTCACACAAACTGCTTTAGGGAAGCGTGAATACCTCTTTTCGTCGATTCTGCTTTACTAAGAATCGTTAAACAGTGGATAAGAAAAGAGCGTTCTTTGATTGACTTTTTGATTTTTTTTCCCATTCTTATTTTCTGTTTCTTTAAAAGCATGCAATTATGTTTTAATCGGAATTCGTCAAATGAAGCTTCAAAACATTGCGTAGTAAAAAATGAGCATCTCCTCTACCGTTCTTTTATCCTTATTTCAGTAAAATCAAGGTCGAACGGAGCATGTCCGAATACTTGGAGGAATTTCGCATTTTGAAACACAGAGGGCTTACATATTTTATGAAAATCTAAATTGTAATTGATTACTTTACTGAATTTGTCTATTAGAACATAAAATTAAATTAAATGAGAACATGAGATAAATTATTTTTCAAATTTTGAATGAGAGTTTGGAAAATATGAAGAGGAACGTGAAGGCTAAATGTTTCTGAACGTCTTTCAATGATTTCATAAATATAAACAATGCTTATATAAACTCCATTAGTTTAGTTTAGTTATATTAACGTCCCATTTTAAAGCAACAATGGGGCTATTTTGGAATGGACCTCGTCATTTTGAACCACGGTCAGACACCGAGGACAACATCTGAGCTGACATACCCTCTCCAAATTTCCACACCACACCAGCGAGAGGACGTTTAGCCCCGACAGATTTAATATGCACCAGGCCACTTACATAACAGTTCTTAGGTTGAATCAGGTCTCAAACCTGAAACACTCAGGTTCCGAAGCCGAATCCTTAGCAGCAGGCCACCACGGCCCAAATAGATAGCTCTTCAATAATCATGAATCTTGCCATAAAAATCATTAATCCATTTGAGCATTTAAAAATTATTTGAATGAGAGAAAATGAAGAGGATTGTGCTGCTTCTGGGGTATTTTGTCTCTAAATATCATTCTTATTCTAATTATCTATTTTAATGCTTCCTTTTACTCATTCCTAATATTTGGAAATAATCTACATCAAATCCGTTATCACCCATTTTGACATGTTATGTATATTAGCGAATGAATGCATGCATGAATATGTTATAAAAATATTTATTTTCATTTCTTTATAACTGCACCTTAAATAAATAAAATAAATTGTCTGTGCTATCAATGTAACGAATTGGAGAAAGGTATCATTATCTTTGAGATACTGTATATTTTTATATTCTTCCCGTCAACAGTTCAGCTCTCTTCCATTTCGTGAGTTGCTTGTCTCCTTTTAAAGGCAACGCCTCATTTTCTTACCCCACCTTGACTTTTAAATGAATAGTTTTACTGCCAGGCCTCATAAATGATAACTGAATGACCCACAACTGAATTATAACAATGCGAACAGCGGTATTACGCATTTGAAAAGATATCATTCTTTTGACGTTTTTGTATTCTACATGATCGGAGAAAGTGAAATCATTAAAAAGTTTTAAGTTTTAGAAATGAGTTGTAATGTATGAGAAGATCACGAATTTTTAAAAAAGTATTAGCTAAATTTTTGTAATGAATATTTTCAGTAAATTTGGCTATTGAATTAAGAAATCCCAAAATTATCAATTAAATCAATTTTTTGAAATTATGTTTGGTGCTTCGTTTGGGAACAGGTTAATTTTTCTATGAACAGTTTCTGTTTATTGACAAGTTTAACGAAACAAACTACATAAAGGAAATCTTTTTACGTGATATTTACATCAAAATCACTGACCAGTAAATCCTTCAAAGAGAAGTCTCTCTATCGGTTCGTTCGTGTGCTTGGATATGTTAACTTAGTCTTATCACAGACTCTCCGACGCGGCCGAAGGTACTAGGATAAAAACTGAATGACCGGACCGTCGCTACAGTAACACTGGCGGAAACTGTGGTTGAATCCTAATGACCATCACCGGCCACGATACAACTCAAAGGAAATATTTTCCGTCATTGATGGGAGGAGCCAGACCCCCAAATTTTCGGGTACCCTCAGGGGGCGCGATAACCAACCACCATACCGGGAGTTTCTCATTCTCAATTAAATGAATATGTTAATTAAAAAAATTGCTAGGAATTAAATGTATATGATTTTATCACTGTAACTATAGATTTGCATTAAATTTTCAACCACAATCTTCAAAAGGTTAATTGCGGGTCTGTCTGCTTGTATTTATGGGAGCACGATAACTTATAATATATTAGATAAATGAAATAAGATATGTTATCTTGGCAGCGAAATTGCAAATATGTAACAAATTTCGATCCCATTCAATGACTGGAATGTAGATGATCCTGTTCAGTATTTGCCTATGCTATATAATAATAATCAAAAAGAGAAAATCGAATAACGAATAATTAGATAACGAATGTAAATTTAAAAGTATATCGGCATTATATACTGATAACTTTCCGAGTGAATTTAGTAGTTGATTCATATTTGAAACAAAAAATATTTTTACGCTTGAAAAAACAGCTTCCCAGTTAACTGAGCTTCATTTTTTTCTCGTCTACTTTTAAACGGAAAAAAGAAATTTATAACAGATATAAGAAAATGAGCTCCGCCGAATCAATTGTTATACTTCCTTTCAGAGTTGTATGTTTTCTGTAACACTTGAAAGCTGTTTTCAAATTTCTATTTTATAGTTGAATATTTATTTTATTTGTGTCATGCTTTAAAATTTAATCCTTTAAATTTATTTTTTAACTGCTTAACATATGCTTATACTATCATGAATTCTGCATAATGAAATAATAAAATATTAAAAAGCAATTTTATCTTAAAAAGATCTTATGATGAACCCAAACAATATGAAAAACTGGATCTTTCTAATTTTGGCATTTTAATCATCGACAGATAAATAATCGTTGTTATTTGTATACGAAAAATGATGTTCATATCTTCCAAAATAATTATCTTACAAAAATATACACCATTTTGAAATGTGATAAATTGTTTTTATAACGATACCTATTTGGTTGCGTGCAATTTACTTTTTCCTTTAAATTTCGATTTTTTTTTTAAAATTTCTTATATACGAAGTACAAAGAAAGAACTGTAATCGTCAAAAAATTTGAATTCGAGATTTTAATGAATCTTCCTGTTTTAGACTTCCCTGAGTTTGGGAAAATATCTTACTGTCTGTGACAAAAATAATTCAAAAGCATTTTTAGCTAGACAGATGTGGTGTACGATCATCATACAAAAATTTGTAGATTTCTATCTAATTTCAAACAAAATGAGCTCAGAGCAGGTCTTCTTGTCCAGCTTCCCAAATACACGGTACCTACAAGCGAAGAGAGATAAACAGATAAAATTCAGTACAGAGATTTCATTATCTCTAAAATGTTGAGTTAAATCCAACAAGGTGCTGGCTGTCTACCGGCCCGTACTCTCAGAAACATGAAAACGCGATAATTCAAAAAATGCAATAAATATATCGCATTTGGTACGTGATTTTGTGATTGCAGTTGTAGTTCAGTGACAAATTTTTATTTCAATCGTGTGGAAAAAACACAAATTCGATTCTTGTGTACTATTAACTGCATGCCATAGATTTTTTTTGCCAAAATACTCGCCAAGGAACATAATGATTATTTATTTATTTGTGTTCATTTAAATAAAAAAACCCGACAAGCTAAATTTGGCATAGACAATTTTATCAGTAAAGTTCAAATTTCCCTAAAAGTTTGGACACAGTCAATCAAAATGAAGAGGTCCAAAAAATATACACTAATTTTCTTCTCCGTCGTACGAAGGTAACATAAAGCATGAATTTTGTGCAAATATATAAGAAAATCGAGAAGATTCCTACTAGTGTAATATAATTTCTTATTATTCCTATTTCCCGTTTTTAAAAATTATATTTATATTAAAATCCTATATTAAACTATTTGTAAAGGAAAGTAGATTTCCACTCTCATACTCGCGTTACTTGTTAAGTTTTCTATCAGATTTTTAAAAAGTGGCATATCAATTCATTTGCAATTCGCGTGTTGCTGTTTTATATTGAAAATAACATCTTGCTAGAAGAAAACTGATAAATAATATTGACCTTTAAGCTTCCCGATAATTTATATAATAAAGAAATTTATGAATTTTCCTGAAAATTCGGCCGACTCTTCCTTAAATATTCCGTTAATCAATTTTTAACTTAATTTGCAATTTGCACGCCAATATTTATATGCAGTTTATATGTTTGACATTTCATGTCAATATTGCTTTCATCTCCTTCAGTCAAAAATTTTTATCCCCAAAGTTATAAAATTAAATTCAGGCAGTTATTAAAAAGTAATGGAATGTATTCATTCCATATGATAAATCGCACTATTAAGCCCTCCAAATTGCATAACGTTTGTCATTATATGATACTTCGAGAACTCTCCGAGTTGAAAGGGTCAAACTTACGACATTCACACCTGCGATTCACGAAATCAGCCCTTTGGCCAACTGTCCGTCCCTCCTCCTACCAGGCCGCTTTTTTTCTCTTCCCAGTATGGTCCATTTTCAGAGTGACCTCCTTTCGATGTCTGAATCGTGGAAATACCCTCAATATGTTGTAAATACAGTACCCTCCCCAGCTTCTAATAATGAACTCTTTCTCATGAATTACTGTTGATAATGAAGAATTGTGCAGATTTACAATGTATTGCGCAAGTGAGGTGGGTTTTATTGGCTCTAATGATGAGGTTTGGATGTGTTTCATATTAATTAAGTAGTATGTGATATATAAAACAACAAGTATAGAATAATTTGCTTGTTTTATTTCTATGCATGAATGATGCATTCCATAAACCATTCAGTATGAAAGCTGATATATTTTATTACGTTTTGATTTACATTCCCGGTTATATTTTTTGTTTATCTATTGGCAAGACTATTTTTCTCAAATGCGTCCATTAATCGTTCAAAGACGCTTCTCATTTTAGCATCTAATCAGCATTATCACGGTAGCAATGTTAACCCTGTAAAGCCAGGCTCAGTTTGATCGCTATATAAGCACAACTCTCTAGAAGTACAAGTGCCTTTGCAACGAAGTTGATGACTATTTAAGTGCAGCGCTATATAGTGTTGATACTCTAATATTACTTGGCCTATATAACTAGTCAAATCAATGAATCAAAAATCCATGATATAAGAGGTGCATGACTTCTTCCGCTGGTGAAAATTGCATTCAGGTTGCCTCTCTGGAGCACATTTGGTAGAAACTGGCCTATTTTTTTGTGTTTGCTTGAGAAAAAAAGTAGTAAAGCCTCTAGGAACTAGCCTGATCATTACTTTTTTCACTAAAAACGACGTTTCTGTCATTAGATCAATTTTAAATATTCAACCAGCTTTGAACGAATATTTAGAAGTGGTCACGGGGCCGCAGTGACCTGGTGGCAAGGTCTCGGCTTCTGAACCGAAGGGTTTCATGTTCGAGACCCGATTCCCCGGTAAATCCGTGGCATGGTGGAAGTGAAATTCACTGAAACCAAACGGCCTTCCGATAGTCTGGTGTGGAAGCTTGGAGAGGTGGGTTTCCTCCCCATCATCTGACCGCGGTTCAAAACGACGAGGTCTACCCGAAAATAGCCCTAGTGTTGCTTTAAAATGGGGCATTTATATGTCTATACCTACTTACAGAAGAATTAATTACAGAGTTGTTGAGTCCTACCTGAATACAAATATTTGGGATTGCTAACAGTCCCTAAATTAACTTTTGATTCCCACATTAAACTAACCATCAATAAGATCCAAGCGGTCAATTTTCATTTTTTTTTTTGGAATTCACAGTGAATTAACTAGCAAGCATTTACTTTATAAATCAGTCTTCCTCTAAGACTCTGTCATCTGGAGATCATTAATTATCATGAGATTTAGGAAATTGCAATTGTTTCAAGACCAGCGATTAGTACCTTAAATGTTCCGGAATATATCAAAACTTGCAAAGTCTTTGCATAACGAACTTACAGTTAAAATTACTTTATATCATATTAAAAATACTTTGGCCAAATTGCCTGAACTAAAAGTTGCCTGAAATTTGATTGTTAAATCGGCACGAGTTTCAAGATCTGTCTCAGTATCTCACATACATAAGCTACCCCAAATGATCTCGTGTCCTTTTGGAATATTCATTCTGTGGTGGTATGTAGATTATTATGATCTGTGCAGGAGGCAACAGGACGAATGTTGTTGGAAACATTTCTTTAATAATCACATTCACACACTAAACAATTACAAACACAAAGACAAGACATTCACGCGCGCGCTTCACAGTTCAGCGTCACATCTCCTTCTCATTACAATCGCAATGCACTATGGGATGACATATGGGATGGCCTAAACAGGCATCGCCATCTAGTATCCAAAAGAGAAGATAAGAGTAATGCAACTGCTACAATTCAATAATTTATCATTATTTAAGAGATGAATCATTTTTTAACTGAGTTCCAAACCTGAGGAACTTTTTTTTTAAAATTATTCTAAACTATTTTCAACATATCCAAAACGTACTGCATTGTGAGCGACGCGCTCATTTACTTGCACTTTTAAATATGATCAATTGCCCATCACTTTTTTTGGATCAGTTTTTTGAAAATAAAGAATGTCCCGAAATGTAAAGGCTTCAACAAAGCTACCTATTTTTGGAAATCTTCCTGAAATAAATATTTTCAATTACATAAACAAAGCAAAAAATCGTCAATAAATTCTTTTTATAAATTTTAATACATTCCGATTCATCAGATGTCTTCGAACTCAATGAAAGTATTTTTTGAAATTACTTCTATGCATCAGTGCGCATTTGAACGAAGATTTAACAATACAATGAGTAATAAAATTAGTATGGGTACATAGTTTAGATGAGATGTTCTTCTACTAGCTAGTAGAAGTGGTCAACTAGATTTTCTTCAATATATGACGAAGTTAAAATCTAAACAAAAACAAGTGGGAATATTCTCTTCAAAATCTTCTCGTATACTTCCTAGTAAAAGTATTTTCTCCAGCACAAAAATTATGCATCCCATTCATGATTGGGAACGCTACAAGTACTCAGATTTTTATTATATGTTTCATAAGAAGAAAACCGAGAATGCACTTTGGACTGTTTTTTGTTTTTTATCGATATCTAAACCATTGCTTTTTTTATTTCTAGCTTTTACATGCATACTAATGTACAGATCAACAAACGGTCACCTTTTTGAAGAACTTGATTCAAACTTTGATACAGTTCTGCATTTGCGATGTTGAAACTGCGAAAAAATTTTAAAATCATTTATCACTTTATGTTTTATAACTATCATGTTCACTTACTCTCAGAAATTTTAATCATTTATCTCTTTATGTTTTGTAATTATTTTGCTCACTTATTCTCAGAAATTTTTAATCATTTATCCCTTTATGTTTTGTAATTATCTTGCTCATTTACCCTCAGAAATTTTAAGCATTTATCTCTTTATGTTTTATAATTATCTTGCTCCCTTACTCTCAGAAATTTTTAATTATTTATCTCTTTATGTTTTGTAATTATCTTGCTCCCTTACTCTCAGAAATTCTAATCATTTATCTTTTTATGTTTTGTAATTATCTTGCTCACTTACTCTCAGAAATTTTAACCATTTATCTCTTTATGTCTTATAATTATAGTGTTCACTTACTCTCAGGCAGATATTTCTTATGAATGGAGTTTGTTTAAAATTTAATAAAAATCAACAAATTTAGGTGAAAAAACAAGTTACCAAATTTTATCCGTCTAGCCCAAAGCGTTTTTGAATTATCAGATTCATATGCATAATCTTAAAAAAGAGTTTTTCGGGCTTGGTGAGTCTGAAACGTAAGGTTTCGCCAACATCTCCAGTTCGAATTTTTTGACGATTGCACCATTTGTATACTTCGTATACGAGAAAGTATAAACAGTTATAATTAACTAATTTTAAGTGAGTATATTTGATTAAGGCGCTGGTTGCATTTCATTGTTTCGTATATCATTTTTATTTCTCGAAAATTATTGAAACAATATTTACAAATAGAAATTAAAAAAAAACTTTGAAAACAGAGAAAACAATGCTTGAGAACCAAACTGTAATCATTGAATGGATATTTTTGCAATTTTAAGATAGTTTAAAAATTGAATTATAAGTTTAAAAGTTATTAAATTCTTAATAATTATTTAATATTATTAATATCAAAACTATGAAATAGAAATAAATATTGAAAAGACGTAGTTTTAATACCACAGAATTCTTTTTATCTCTTTCTTTTCTTTTTATCTTAAGATACTTTTCAAACTATCATACTAATTTTTCTGTACTTATTAAGTTTTTTACTATTAAAATATTATTTATCGGCTTACTATGCTCATTAAATTACTATATTAGTTCGAACTTCATTATTGAACGGAGGATTTCTGTTGGAAAAAAAAATGCCTGCATATAAACTGTAAAGGGGATGTTGCTCTTCGTTGGCTGTGAATCATTGATTTAAAGAAAATGCATCCTTCTACGCCACAAATTGAATAAAGATAATTTACAAAAATAGCTTATAAAAACGATATTTGAAATAGAGGAACATTTCTTTAAGAAAGAATAAAATACTGAAACTTTAATGACAAAAAATTCTTATAGGGAAACTAGAAATATTATTTGAAGAAGTCATTGTACTTGTCCGTGCTTTACCAAAATATTCTAAGGAAACAGACTGAAGATCCCAACAAAAAAAAATGAGAACAACCGCGGAAGTCCCCTCACAGTGCAAAGAAATGCTAAATAAAGAAACAAAGACCATGGAAAACATCGTAAAATAATTTAGAAAGAAATGATATGGTACTTTGGAATACATCACTACTGGGAAGTTTTTTTCAAAAATAGTTTAGTGAATCGATCCTCACACTGATACAGCATTAGACACCGTAAGAAGTGAATGTGTGTAAACAACTTTGAAAGATTCGTTTCGATAAAAAGTCTTTAAAAATACATAGTTTCAAAACTGCTTTATTTAATAAAATTGAATTAGTATATTTCTAAATTCTGTAATACATCAAACGACATATGTTTTAGAAAAGAACCAGAATTAAGAATATAAAAGCTTATAATAATGCTCAAAAAATACTCCGAAAATAGGAGTTACATTTTTAATGAATATCGACAAATAAATATGAATAAATATCGGCAAATATTGAAAAATTTGTAAATGGACCGTTCTAGGCTCCATGGATCTTTTTTTTTTTATAAAATTGAAAATAATAATATTTATATAAAAGTTATTAGATCCATTAAAACATTCAGTTAAACTAAGCATACTATCAGAAGCAAATTTAAATACTTTCAGACATAGGCAGTGCTTACTAAGACACTGCTCATTTCATAAACTGTTAAATTCACTTTCGTATTTCAGTACATTTTTAACTTAATAAAAAAAATCAATGGTTTATCGTAGATTAATTATTTTTATTTCAGTAATTTTGTGAAAATACATATTTATTTATTATGACGTGTGTAAATAATTTTATTCAAGGCGCCTATAAATATAGTAATATGTAAGATAACGAAATAGATAAGAAACTTGGCCATATATTTTTGACAGAATGATAGTATTTTCTAATTCATGAAAGTTGGTGTTTTTTTTTTTGGCGAATAGGCTTATAATATCTTTTTAATTGACTCACCATGGCTTTTCTCTGTCCAGTAGCCTGTGGCAACGAATTTGCCTCATAGTCGGATTTTCGCTACTGCAAGCGACCATAAGTCAAAGTGGCATATTACCAGATGGTTTTAAGTTCTGGATAACGAAGTCCAATTCACTTGACTTCGCAGTCACATCATGAACATAAATGTGTCATCTAACATTTAAGTATATATTGACTTACTCTGTAGCGTGATTTCGTGACAAATTCACTTGACTTCGCCGTCACATCATGAACGTAAATGTTTTTGACTATCTAATATTTAACTATACGATACCTTACTCTGTGCTGTCATTTCAGACCTTTTACCAATATTCAAAAGAGATTCTAAAATTAAATTGGCATGGCATGTTTGATGTGGATCAGGTATCAGTAAACAATAATAATTAACCAACCAAATGGTGAATTAGAAGAAAACAAATAAAAAATTCCCCTTTAACAAATAAATAAAACAAACTTAATTAACAAATCACAAAATCAGATAATGAAATAGTAAAACATTCATTTAAAATTTGCCTATTTCTTAGTATATAAAATTTAAGTGGCTACACAAAATGGTTGATATATAATATTAATAAATGATTTTTATCTTGATTTTGCTGGATGTACAAAGGGATACAGCTAAAAATATAAATGAGAAGGAATGGTTCATGTTAAATTATTTAGCTTCCGTTATATCAAAATTTAAAATCAAGGGTACATTGAATCAAACCTTCGCAGCTTTGAACTATGGTCAGATAGTGGTTTGAACATGCAACTCCCTCTCCGAACTTCGGCTGCGGTGGCCTGGTGGTAAGGTCTCGGCTTCGGACCAGGAGGATTACAGGTTCGATATCCGATTCCACCGAAGAATCGTCGTGTAAGTGGGTCTGGTGCACGTAAAATCCGCCAAGGCCAAAAGTCCTTACACTAGTGCGGTGTGAAAATTTGGAGATTAGGGTTCCAGATCAGATGTCGTCCTTGTCATTTGATAGCTGTTCAAAATTGGAGGTCCGTCCCAAAATAGCCCCTGTGATGCCTTAAAACGGAACGTTAATATAACTAAACTCAACTCTCCGAACTTCTATTCTTCACTGGTGGAAAGACGTTTCAAGAATATAAAAGGCGGATTTTCCTTAAACTTGGATCCCTCAGGTCACGAAGCTAAGACTCAGATACGAGGCCTGCTGCATTGCGGTCTACGTTAATAATTATAATTTATAATTCTGTATAATTCTTTAATGGTATTTGAAGGGAACGTTTTTGCAATTACTATTCATTTCATTTTTAAACAAAATATTAACACTTAAATTCATTCCGTTTTCGAAGAATCAATTCAAATAATTAACTTATAAAAAAATCAGGAAATGAAAAAAAAAATCTTTTTGAAAATGCAACTTTATTTACAATACCATTTTATAACAATAACATCTTAAATCGATGAATTACCTCTAATAACCAAAGCACTTTGCAATTTTAAAAGTGAAAACTTAAGTGCTCTAGTGATCACATTTGAAATGAACGAAATCTTTCATAATGAAGATGAATGTTGTATTTTTGCATACGTGTTGGAGCTCTGCAGGATAGACTGTTTGATCCGGAGTTACCAAACTTGGAGGGAGCTGGTGTGATAATTGGGCCGCAGAAGGGTTTTTTTTGAAATTTTGATTAGAATTTTAATTAATTAAAAATTAAATGAAATTTTGGCATTTTGTTCAATAAACTTCGAAAATTTGAATCATTTTAAAGTTAAAATTTTTTTTTCAATGATACCAGTTTTTTTTTCTTTATAATTTTTTCTATATTTAATCAATTTTTAAAAAATAGTTTATGGATATTTTTCAAAAATATTTTTTATAAGAAATAGAAATAAAACGTTACGCGTCCCTTAGAAAAATTAGCTTCTCCCAACGTATTGTCATCACGGTGAAAAAAGCTAAAATTAAAATATTATTAGCCTCCGTTAAATCTTAAAAAAAAAAAAATCGGCAAGAATGAAATCGTCTGCATGAAATGAAATAAATGTGAAATATGACATATTCTTTAAAAAAAAGATAATTTCTAAACCATTAACAATTTCATTTTTCTAGATCAATCAACCATTTGTATTTAGTATTACATATTACATTAGTATTAGGTATGCACATGTAATAAGAAAATAAAGTCTTAATGTTTGAGTCAATAACTGTCCTGATGAATTCTAAATTCTCTAGGTCCTTTAATCCTATTTAGTGAAATATGCCTGAGACACTAACATTTTAAATGAGAGGTAAACTCTTTTGCTATTGAAAACTGAGTCAGTTGTGCGAATTTAAATATTACTAATTTATAAAAAAGCGCGTTTTCAGACCACACCATTGGCCTTCTCGAAGGAAACACCCCAATCTACTTCCGGAGTTTTCCCATGGCTGATTGATACAGAAAAATGAAATTGTTAATTATTTCAAAATAATGATATTCAAAACTTCTTAACCCTTTCAGATCTCATGTATAAAATTGAAACTTTTTAAAAGTATATAAGTTGGAATGTCAAGAAGGTTTTAATGATTACGATTCATAGGAACGAAGGACTGTTTAAAATTTAATCCTTTTTTCAGAAGTAGTATATATTCAGAAGAAGTATATATATATATATATATATATATATATATATATATATATATATA
>JAPMOR010044181.1:19344-47929 GCA_026543865.1 Argiope aurantia
TTCTAAACTAATTTGCGAACTGCTTGACCTAGAGCTAACAAATTTGTCATTTTATATATTTTGGCAGGTTAAAACGGTTCAATTGTTTTTTAATTTTAAAAATAAAAAATATTTACCGAGATTTTAATGTTTTTTACCAAAATGTTCGAAACCCTTATAGCACAAAAATAATTTTTGTACATCATTTTAAATTTAAAAAACAAATTATCTTTTCACCGCATCAATTTAGTTACAATACATTTTTGTCACAGGCACATTTTTTTTTTTATAAATCTTTAAAAGTATTTTAAGCATGTTTTACAGCAATTTATTTCCTGTTGCGAAGAAACTTAATTGTTTTTATTGTCACTGTAAATATTTCATCCTGCATTTCTTCTGTTATTCATGATAAAAGTATGAAATTACGACTTCTTTTTCTGTAATAAGTTTCTACTTAAAGCATGCTTTTGGAATACTTTTTGAAATTTGTTGCATTTATAATTAAGGTTTAATTTCAGAAGTAAGCAATGCTAAAAGGATTTTAAAATGGTTTAAAGATGGTTTATTTTTAAGCATCTCTGTAAACATCTTTATTGTAAAATAAAAAGATTTAAGGATAATATAAAAATATGTCGACGTTCTTATTTTCTTGAAAAGGCCTTTTTCACTATAATGCACTGAATTTATTTGTTGAATCATAATACTTTTTTTATTGAATTATTCTTCTAAGATGTTACATTCATTAAGTTATGAAAAATGTTATTTTGTGCAGATAAACCTTCGATGCTGAACGATTCTAATTTTGCTGGTCGTTAAAGGCGACTAGTTAATCAAACAATAAAAAAAATGAATTCGCTGAATTATTTGACTGAAAAAATAAAATTGCAAGAAAATATAAAAAGGTTTGTTGATGAAAAATCTGTTCAAAATGTTTAACTCTAATTTACACCTGTTTGTTTGATCTTTAGTAAAAACAGATATTTAGTAAAATATTATTAGGTAGAACTTGTGAAATGGAAACAGGTGTCGTCCTCTTTACCTGACTGCGGTTCAAAATGACGAGATCCGTCCCAAAATAGCCCTAGTGTTGCTTTAAAACGGGTCGTTCATATAATTAAACTAAACTAAACTGGAGAAAATGAAAAGTGAATTTAGAAGTAAAGACAAAACGAAATACTGTTTCTTCTTCTTACTCACTTTTAACGTCAGTTTAAATAAAATTAGATTCTTAATAATTTATTCATTCTTCAAGAACCTGAAAAAATATATTCGCTACATAACAATATTCAATATGATAAAAGTTCTTAATGCTTTTCGAACAACAACGGCAACGTAGTGACTTTCCGGAGTTCCACGGTGAGACGAAGTAGTCACGAACACTTCCGCATCATAATTTGGAATAGTTATTATAAATTTAGGGAAAGATTAAAATGAATTGAAACTAGTTTAGACGAGCTCATAATGCTCTAACGTCGTGAAATTCGGTAGAATTGTTAGATTAGAACTTTTATGATATATTTATTAATATAAAATAATATTTCGGTTATTTATGGGAGGGGATAGAACTCTAATGGAATTAGGTTGTACGCGCCTTTTATTATGGGGACTGATTTAGCTATTTTGATTAGTTATTTCCGAAAAATTCTATTGAAATATTCAGAAGCTCGGATGTGTCTTACTAACGATAAAAAAATATACTTTGTAAATAAAAATGTTCATGCTTATTCAACAATTTAACCTCATGTTACGTTAGACACCTTTGCCCTCTCTATTGACAAGGACGATTCTCTCCTTTTCTAACTTACCGCAATGTGTTACGAACAGAAAGCATCCGAGCCACTTTCACTTCTTCAGTGAACCCTGAAGCACCGGTTAGTTAGCTCACACTACGAGGAAAAAAAAACAATCAAGCACAGATGAAAAGCAGCAACCAAAATAAAGAGCAGACAAATCTAGCGTTGCGTGACCGCGCCCCTTTCACAGTTACGGTGATAGGTATAAAAGCGAGCGATCGATCGGAAAGTGGGAACACTTTTTAATACTTTTTTAACAAGATCGACTTGTTCCGCAGAGATGGTAAGTGGATGGATTTCTGATATTTTTGTTCCGTTAATATTTCAAAATATTTTCATAATTTCTCTTCCATTAAATGCAATAATTTTCTTTAAATAACTTTTAATAACTCATAAATAAAATGAAATTGAATATTTTTCTAAATTTTTTATTTTGCATAAGCGCATTTACTTTTCATAATCATAATTCATATAAACTTTTTAATGGTGAAAAGAATGTGTTGTCTTTTTTTATGAACTATGAACAAGAATTATTTCAAGGTTCAATAAATTTTTTTTAAACTAAGAGAAAAATAATTAATCTGAGTTTGGATTTTAACAGTTAGTTTCACATCAAAAATATCTTACTTTGAATATCGTTTAGAAGTAAATAAGTTCATAATTAAAAAATGACAAATTAGATTTAGTCGAAATGTTGATTTTGAAGAGTAGATTTCGATATTCTTTCTCAACTTTTACCAATTTAATTGGATAATGAAAATGAAGTTCATTTCCTCTCTGTTAATGAATCTTTACTTTTCCTGAGACCTGGTGGGATGGAAATGGTATACTTTCGCATTGATTAGATGGAACGTTGAAGAGAAATAAAAAAATGATTCCTCTGAAATTTGTGAAATAGTGTTCGCCTTTAAAAATATTAATTTTTAGGTAGAGTAACATATTGTATTTCGGTAACAGTATTATGAAAAGCTTTAAGATACCAGATGTTCTGGATTATTCCTGGATAATATCAAATTTTGCCTCGTTGTCAAAAAAAAAAAAAAAACATTGACGAATTTAAATAAATATCTTAATTTCTTTATTTTTCTACTAAATAAATAAAGATTTTAATTAAAACGAAATTCACTATATTTGATTTATTTAAAAAAATTGGCCGATGAAGAATTCTTTTATTTATATTTACTGTTTATGTCACCGTTGCATCAGTACTGTATATAAAATTAGACTGGACGAGGGAAAATAATTACAAAAATTTATTATTTATGTAGCTTTTATATTATCCGACATTTTTTCGGCGTTTTATTTGTAATTTCTTTGTTTTTTAATTTATTTAATTAATTCAGTTTTTATACATATGTGTATAATTTTCACGTAATATCTAAGTGCCCTATTTTAAAAAATAGATTTTCATTTATAATCGTTTAGTACAATGAAGCTATTATTTAAATGTTATTCTTTACCTAAATATTTCAAATATTTTTAAAAATAAAAATTTTTCCAAGTGGACATTTTTTTTATTATTCTGTTATTTTAGCTAGAGAAAGAAAAAGAACAAAATTTATAATGTAAAGCATAATTTTCAATTTTCAATTATATTATTTCCTTTTAAAATTCACAATCTAGCAAAAACTTAAATTACATAAATAAAAAAAATTAAAATTTGATTGCTTGAATAAAAAAAATTTAAATTTACACATAAAACAATATTTTGTCCAGCACTTCAGAACTAATATATTATTACAGATTTCCAGAAAAAACGAATGCTCTAGAAAAACAAATTAAAGATATTATCTTTTATTTTTGGAACAGGTCAAAAATGATCATCCAGTGCGAGAAGGCAAAAAACTATCAACAAAAACGATCGGTGTTAAAAAAAAACTCGGAAATCTATTAAAAAGGTTACTTAATGCAACGTAACACGACGTGCTTCAGAAAATCCATAAACTTCACTGGAAATAGCTGCCGAAAAGGAAGAAGGAAAAAATTCTTCCGCACTATATTTGTTTACTCTCTGTAACAATTTTTGTGCGTTTTGAAACATTTATTTTGTCGACAAAACTGAATTAAAGTTTAAGTGAATCATTTAAAAGAACCAATGAACAAAAAATTATTTTCTTTTTTGAATAAAGCTAACATGATCCAATGCATGATTTATTCCTTAAGATTTTGAAAAAAAAATGACAGCAATGATTGTATTTCTTTCAGTGTTCTTCGCTTAAAAATCATCAAACTTTTCATCTGAAACGGTACTCGCAAAACATTAACTGTTTAAACAGTATTTCGTAGCCTTTGAAATATGGAACCCTGAAGTAACAACTCGAGCACTCTCAGTTTCTAATTTTTTTTTTCCCACGGGCTTAAAAAATGTATAAGACTTTTCTATGCGTTGTGGAAAATGGTACTATATTTTCCCCGTTTGAAATCATAAATAAATAATTCAGATTTAGCCAATTAAAAAAATACAGATCGACAATTCTGAATTAAAAAATTTACTTTTGAAGAAATATCGTTTTCAATTTTTACTTTCTAGTATTCAAAGTATAGAGAAAATATTGTATTTATCAAATAATTCGAAGTCGAGATATTGATGAGCCTCAATGTTTTAGACATCACGGAGTTCAAAACACTAATTTTTGGTATTATGTCGGTCTGCCTGAGACAAAAATAACCCAAAACCGCTTTGAGCCAGAAGAGGGGGGGGGATTCGGTATATACTCACTACTCCTAATTTGTAGATTTCTATTAAATTTTGAGCGAAATTCATTAAGAAAAGTCTGTCTGTCTGGCCGTCTAAATATAAGTTTAAAATAATAACTACAAAGAAAAGAGAGCTGGGTGGATGAAATTTGGTACACAGATCTAATAATCTTAAGATACTTCTCAAAGTTGCAACCAAAGCTATTTTGAGGTTGACACGCGGCCGGTGTGTTCCTTCACAAGCATGTGAACACCAGTACTCACAGAGGTATTTACTCAAATGTGGTATGTATTTTTATGCCTGCAATTGTAGCTCTGGGTCAATCTTTGATCTCGATCGGTTGGACTTTACTTATATTAACATCCTATTTTACACTAGGGCTCTTTTAGGATTGGCCTCGTAACTTTAAACCATGGTCAGACGACGAGGACAACATCTCAGTTGGCACCCACCCACCAAACTTCGACACTACTCAAGCGGGAGGACATTTAGCCACGACGGATTTAATGCATACCAGAACCGCTTACACGGTGGTTCTTCGGTGGAACCGGGTCTCGAACCATAAACCCCGCAGTCTCTTACCTGAAACCTTACCACCAGGCCACCGGAACATTCTCAATTCTCTGGAAAAAAAGCGTCTATAATACAAATTTGATTTTCGAGTTCATTAATTGCATGCTAGGAATTAATCGCCAAAAACTATTCGCCAAGGATCACATAATAGAACCAGTAAAAATGCCAAATTCATGCAAATATTTCTTAATTGTTGTTTGCTAACACTATAAAGGCATTCGTTCCTCCTTCCAAATTCAAAATTTCAAGTAAACTGAGTTGATGACACCTTTATTAAAGAGTTTAAGGGAATGTTTTAGGGTGACTACTCCAGCTGATTACATTATGTAGTTTATTGAATACTGCCATTATTCAAACATGGCGGCCAAATGTATTGAACAATGGGATTTTCTGTGAATATTATCAATTTCTGTTACTTGCAGACTCTTTCTTTCAGTAGAGTTAATGGTGAAGAATCAAAATTGGCCTCAATTTTTCACTGCTTCAATATATGTTACGAGTTTAAATTAAGAAAATCCGACGTCTTCTTTTAATATATAGGCTGATCATAAATTTATAGAATGCTGCTATAATTTTTTTTATTTCAAATATTTTGGAATTTATTCCATTTTTTTCCAGTTTTAATGCAAATGCTCAGAAATTAGGAAGAAATAACTTTGCTGAGTTTGAAAATATAACATAAGACGAATTTTATTAGACCACTGTCTTAATTTCATTTACATTCTGCAGAAAAATATCAGCAATAAAAAGGATTTTACCCATCACAATCATGATACTATTTGTCACATTAAAAATTTTAAAATATCACATTCTTGACTATTTCTTTAGCTTAGAGCTTATTATTAAAAAGAGCAATTTCATTATATATTTATACTTAATCTACACCAAATTCAAGTAACTTTCTTAAAAATCCTTTTGGTAAAGAATATTCTGAATGGACAATCTACTAATAAACCAAAGATTACTCCAGTTTCATTGGCCTGAAATTAGATCTCATTCATACCGCAATTATTTACACCATTGTTTATACCATTAATTAATTGCATCTATTTGTAGAAGTAGAACGCTGAAAATACAGTTTATTACTTTCTTAAGTGGATTAATGCCTCAGATTAATTATTTAATTCAGAATAAGTCCAAACGATCATATCATTTGAAGGAAGTGAAGCGAAACGCTTTTGTCGGCAATTTTTAGTGTTAAGTATTTTAAGTATTGAAATCATTTCCCGCTATCGTTTTAAATCTACAGTAGTTTTATTTCCGCGCGTCTAGTTCAATGCTTTAAATTTCCTTTCTTCAATCAAGAAGTTTATCTGCTGATAGTCTTCCTGCCACTGCCTTCCGATAAAGGAACCACTAATTGAAATAGTTTAATTTTCCCTAAAGTGTTTAATAAATTAGCACGCGATTTTAGAGAATTAGCAAAGAATTATAACAGAATAAAGTTGATGAACTGTATCTAAGATATGAATTTGTTACTTTGTGCTTGTTTAAAAGACTTTCTTTAACAGGGATTCAAGAACATCTCTACAGTTTGCCTATATATAAAAAAAGCAATCTTTATTTAAGTAAATACTATTTTAAAGACTTTAAATCTATTATCAGACTCGGTTCTCGGTTATTTACTTTATTACTTGTCGAGTTATTTATTTCAATAAACAATGGTTAAGAAAATTTATTTTTTCTTCATGATAATAATTAAAGTGAATAAAAAAAGAGTTGGAATTTTTTTCTCTTGCATGTTTTAGCGTTTTCAAACATTTTAGATAGAAATTTTAAAACAGAAACTTTTAAAAATTATATAAATATAATTATAATCTAATAATTTTGACAATTAATTTCAGCCAAATTAATTTTTAATTTTATTAATATTTATGATTTGTTTATTTAATAATGAATTTTAAAGCAGACAAGTTAATTAATTTTTTATTGCCAAATAATAAATAATTGAAAATTTTTATTTGAATGTTTTTTAAAAGTGCATTCATAAATTTGTTAATTTTTAATTAAATGATAATAGAAAAAAATTATCGTTTAAATTCTACTAAATATTTATGCAATATTCGTGGTGGAATTTTTAATTAAACTTTAGATCTCTCTAAATTAAGCAAATATGTTAAATAACATAAAAATTACAAAGAATGGACTTCAATAAAATCAGAAGTGTTAAATATCATTGTTATTCATTTGATAAAAAGCTTTCTTTTTACACGATTATTAAAATATTTTGAAATAAATTAGTAAAAGTTTGACTTGAGAAATTTTCAAAGAAAGTATTTTAATTACCAAATTAAACAATTTCATTCCGTTTTCGGTTTATGAAGAATATTGAAAAAGGAAAATAAAAGCAAAAGATACATGAAGCTGTTCCTAATTTCCCTAAACTTTAAAAATATAAACAAACGAAGACAATTTTTTTAATTCCAATTTTTTTTCTCAAGCTTTTTGCTAATGAAATGCGGAATTTTCGATCAAAACATATAAAAGTTACAAAATATGCGATGAAAGTACTATTTCAGTACCTAAGGTAAAATGTCTAAATATTCGAGGAAATGTAAGTATTTTTAGCAATTAATTTTTATCTGCACATGCGAGAAGTATAGAATAATTTTTCTTCCGTAATTTTAAAGCCAGGTTTATAGAGCAACTTACTGAAAGATTCCAACCAAACCCAATAATATCTGGAAAGATGTGAATATTGCAGTGAGATGAATTTCAATTGAAAGATGAAGTAAATGCGCTTTTGACGCTTTCCTTGTTGGAGTATTTTCCTCTCAAAATGCCAATGAATACTCTAAAAAATTGAGCTGACTCTCGTGGGGGTTGCTTAAAAGAGACGCCATTGGCGAAAAGATTAACACAGATGGATATTCTTTAAATTTGAATAATCTAATATTCTTACTGAAATGGATAATATTTATCTAATCTATTATTCATACTGACTACTATTTTAATTTATGAGATTTTTCGTAAGACAATTTTACCGAAGATTGAAAAAATAGTAAAATAGCATTAATGTTTATATAGATGCGAATATAAAAATCAATATGACTCTCCCCCTCCCCCCCCAAAAAAAAATAGAAACGATCTTCAAACGGTTTTTATAAAGAAAATTCCTCAAACATTAAGAATATTATGTCAAAAAATAGACTTGTATCTTAATATGAAAGTCACCTATCTTAATATGAAAGTGTTCGGGTATTTTTGATCGCTTAGTGTGTATTAATTATATCGGTAACGACACATCAAACATGTTTATTTACTTTAACAAATGGATATAATGCAGATATATAAAAACATTTCTTAAAAAGTGTATTATTTGTACACTAAATTAAACATTAAGATTCTGATTACTTCAAAATTATAATAGAGCTTCAGAGCGATTTATTTTCATTTTGAAATCCACTTCTTCCAATCTTTTTTCTACTTCTCATCTTTTATATAGTGTGTTCACCACATGTATTATTTCGGTTATAATATTTATGTAGCAAAATTTACGAATTTCAAGAGTATTTTCACTAGATAGTTTAGAAAAACATCCAATATGTCTTGCTTTTCATGAATAAGTATGTAACGGAGGCTATGTTGGCCTGGTGGTGAGGTCTCGGTTTCGAAATCGGATTCCATCGAAGAACCGTCGTGTAAGCGGGTCTGTTGCACGTTAAATTAGTCAGAGCCAAACGTCTTCCCGTTGATGTGGTGTGGATTGGATTGGATTGGATTGGATGGGGGGGGGAGCCAGCTCAGGTGTCGTCCTCGTTATCTGAGCACTGTTCAAAATTACGAGGTCCGTCCCAAAATAGCCTTAGTGTTGCTTTAAAACCGGGCTTTAATATAACTAAATTGAAAAATGTAACTTTGCCATTTTATAAACCAAAAATATTTGATATAATATTCCATTGTTTCATATTTGCAGAAGTCGATTGTCATCTTAACCGTCTGTATCTTGCTGGTGTCCGGTGAAAAATCCAATAAACTGGTAAAAGAAAAGACATCTGAGAAAGCTACTCAGGACCTGGATACGCAAGAAGCCAGGCCATCTTATAGCAGTTACCCAGCACCAGCACCTCCAAAGAATGAATACGGACTAGTCCATGACTATCCTCCCAGTGGATACGGGAAAGTTGAAGATCAACATCAGTCCGGTGGGTACAGGAAGGGGGTAGAGCCTTCATCTGGGTATGGCGGAGGATACGGTGGAGGTTACGATAATCGAGGACCACTGCTTCCCAGTCAATATGGAAGGCCTAAAAGTCCTTATTCAAGGTATTTCTCTAAAAAAAATACTCGCATATTTGTTAATAGTATTTGTCATTCAGCGGTTTTTCTCCAATTTTTATTGACATTTAAATTTGATTGATATTTAAAATTTTATCTTTTATTTAAATGGAAAATAAAAATTTGTTTAAATGATTTTTTAAACGAATACCTAAACTGAATTTTGTCGAGAAAGTTGTCACATTTTTTGGTTAAATGTACTGTGGCTTACAGTTATATAGATGCAATAAACAAAATGCCAATTAGACAGATAAATTTAGAGTACTATTTATTGAAATCTAACTAAGATCTGCAAGTTGATGCAGTTATGTAATTTGTAGATATCCGCCATTTCGTATATTTTGAATTCACCATATTACCTAACTTAAAATAGGCAATTACAGAAGAATGCGCAAAGGAGTATTATTTTTATGATTTATATAAATATAATTTTGAAACCAGCATTTCAGTTTTTTTTCATACAAGCAGTAAAACAAGATTTCGTCGATCACTCATAAAATAACAAGGTTTTGTATACTCACTTCTCCCTATTTTGCCTTGTATGAAATTCCACGTATCAGAAACTTCTTCTTTGACGCCAATTTAAAAATTTAGAACGTCCTTTTATAATATTGAAAGATGGGGGCTTTTTAAATTAAAGAAAGTAGTCTTACTTGACTCATCTTTTTGTGTACTTAATAGGTGCGAAATCGCTTCAGCTTCTATAGCTTCTTCAAAACAGAAGGAAATGCATTTTTAGTAAGCTATCATGGGGATTATTATAATTTAAAATTTTTTTACATCAGTTGTTACACTCAGAATCATCCGATTGTTTTCTGGCTCTATATTTGAAGTTTCTAGACCATAAATTGTGATTGATAAATTATATTTCGTAATACTGTGCTTTAGTTTTATAGAAAAATCGTTACCAAATTCTTAAAGAAGGAAGATTATTAAAGCATTTCAACATAATTTAGAGATATTTGTTAAACCAATCACTTTAATAGACAGATTATAAGTGAAACTAAAAAAACATTCATAATGGTGCCTTCACTCGAGTAAAAAGGGTTTAAGTGTGTTAAAAAGTTTCAATTTCCCAATCCTTCCCTAAAAGTCCCAAGATATGCGATGCTTTGATTACTAATGTTCAAAGGTCAATTGCCAGTAGAATAGAATAATTGATTATTCACCCTTTTGTTTTCAAAGTTTGCTGGGTATCATAACGCTTAGTAACACAAAGTGTTTGTTCTCAGGAATAGATGAATAACATTTCGACTAGCATTGTAGAAAATGAAAAGCAAAATGTTTGTCCTAAATTGCTGAAATTTTAAACGTAATGTTTCCTAGTCTCTCTACTGTTGTTCATTCGAATCATAAAATTTAAAATTAAATTAATTTTGTTCGATAAATTTTTTGAACTAGTTATTTTTAATCTTGTTTATCCAATTATTAGCTGTTTCTCAAAATTTTGCAGCCGTGCATAATTGCGTTATTTATTAAAAATTTTATCACTGACTATCATGCCGATTTAAGACTGATTCATTTGAATCCGTTTCAGTGGCGGATCCGATGCCCACCCTGATTCTTATGAAAGACCAGTTGGTGGATACGGTGAACCGCCAAGCAGTTATCCCATACCTGCAAGTGGACATGGAAGTAGCTACAGTGGTCCTTCCTCATCTTCCTCCGGTGGTTACTCAAAACCAGCCAGTGGTCCCTCTCAATATTCCAGACCATCTTTATCCGGTGGATACAGCTATTCGAAACCATCTTCGTACGGTCATTCATCCAGCTCTTATGATGCTGGACGAAACTATGGATCTTATAGTTCATCCTCCTTAGGCGGCCATTCACCATCAGGATACTCCAAACCCCAATCAGCTGCTCCTAGTCCCTATGGTGCATACAGCTCAGGTTATGCTCCAGCTTCTAGCGCTGGCTATTCACCACCATCGTCTCACAGTGGCTACGCTCCTCCACCTTCTGGTAGCGGATATTCTGCACCTTCCTACAGTTCTCACTCCGCACCCTCTGCTCATGGCGCTTACTCTCCTTCTGCACCTAGTGGTTATGCACCACCTCCATCTTCCAGCGGCTATGGATCTGCTCCATCTTCCAGTGGCTACGGACCACCTCCATCTTCAAGCGGATACGGACCAGCACTCTCTTCTGGGGGGTATGCACCTCCTCCCCCGGCTTCCAGCGGATATGCACCTCCACCTAGCAGTTATTCTCCTGCTGCTCCTAGTGGCTATGCAGCACCTTCTCATAGTGCATATGCTCCTCTTCCTCCTTCCCATAGTGGTTACGCACCCTCAGCTCACAGTGAATCAAGTTCTTCTCGTAGCAAATATTCTTCTTCTTCCCACAGTGGTTATGCCCCATCTGCCCGAGGCGGTTATACTTCAGGTGTTTCATACTCTGCACCAGACAGCCCAAGCAGTTATAGACCTCAGGCTCCTGCCAGATATTCATCAGCATCTTCGTACGATAGCAACGCTCAACGAAACTCTTATGCCCCACAATCACGCAGCAGATATCCTGCTCCTCCCCAACCTGCCAGTTACGGTTCAAGGCCTCACAACGTATATTCACAGCCAGCTCGTAGCGGAGGATATGGTCCTGCCCCATCTAGTGCATATGGTGCCAGTGCTCGCTCATCATCTACTTACCGGTCGAGTGCAAGCGCGCCATCCGGTTCTTACGGACCTGCTGCCCATGCCACTGATGCTAATGGCAAAGTATACAGTGCCGTTACTAAAAAGGAATACAGCAAAACAATAGAAACATACGGAAGTTCTTCAGGACAACTTGGAAGTCACGAAGGAGGTTTGTATGGTGGGGGATTAGCAAGGCGAGCAGCACTTCATGCTGACCATGGACTGTACGGAGGAGCGAGCTATGGAAGGTCCTATGATACTGCCAGAGAAGATAAGCCACAATCTTACAGTGAAGATCAATCCATATACGGCGGATACGGACATTTATATTAAAACTAAGGACTCTTCATATATATATATTTCTTATTTTGGGTTGGTGCATAGGATAATGGGATGCGCCTTGTGAATATGTAGTACATTGTTTATAGAGTGGTCATTATGTTTGTTTTTAACCTGATATTGTTTTCTGTTATTTGTTATTTTTATATTTATATGTTTTATAACCAAAGAATAAAGATGATTTCTTTCATCTATTCTAGTAATTTTTTGGCCTGCATCTTAGCAATGATTTACCATTCAATTAGCAATATTTGAAATTTTTCATAAAACTACATTACATTTTTTCATATTATTTTTTGAAAAATACTTCGTCTAGAGAAGTATTCAACAACACAGTGAGTAAGAATTTAACTAAAATTGTATTTCTCGTAAACTTTTAAAATAGAATAAAATGAATGAATAAATAATAGAATTAAAGGTTTGAGACTATTAATCCAAATTTTAAAAAATTACATCTATTTTAACGGATTATAATTAATAACTATATTTATATTTAAATTATATCTAAATTATATTTAAATCTAATCTCTAAATCTAATATCTAAATTATATTTAAATTATATCTATTTTAACTTCTTGTTGCCAAGACATTACAAAAGAACAAAATCAACGAAACATAAAAAAGCACGAAATTAAAAATTAAAATAAAACATGAACATAATTTATCATAACACACGAAATTTTAAAGAATGCTAGCAAGTGATTTCTTTTGATTAAAATTGTTTTTTCATAAGTTAAAATATGAAAAAAATATATTATTAAACGAAAACACAAGAGAAGAAACAGCAAGTAAAAGTAAAATGCATGCTTTGAATTAAAATCTGCTTTAATAAGTATTATTTATAATTGAAGAACGATTTTTATTCAATTTTTGCTAGCAGATGGAATATTTGCCGGGCACTGAAGCTTATAATCTCCTTTCTATAAATTTCTTGTCAATGTTTATGTTCCAACATAAACATTCTAATACAATAATACTGTGTTTAGGAATTTAGAGAAAAAAATTTGAAGGTGGCTTGGAATACTGAATATTCTGGTGAGAGAGAATAATAATAATAATAAAAATATGTAAGTAAAATAAGAGTTAGTTAGAGCAAGGTAAATTGATAAACAATTTGAAGTTTCCTCGTCACTCCATTTTTAGTACTTATACGGAAGAACTTTTTGTTGAGAATGGAAGTTATTTATGCTCACGAGGAAGGCATCCGGTGCACTGCATCAGTCTAAATTTGCAACCCACTGTGCATCGTGCAGAAGATAAAAGAAAGTGGGATCACTGCTGATGTAAAATAGTGAATAGTTAGATTTAGTAGACATTCGCATTCATTGCATTTTCATGTGATTGTGACATGACGCATATTAACTGCATTCACGTCAGTACGTTCTCCAGTTGAATAAATGAAATGCCATCCATTACCATTTCTAAATCCTTGGCTAGAAAAAAGGGCCCCCTGGGTCCGATGGCGAGGAGGAGAATCGCGGATTTGAGAACTGAACATTGTGTACCGCTCCTTAAATATATTGTCTTGGCTCAAATATCTTCACTTTGACGCGGCATGAAATTTTAGAGAGTGGAGTGCAGACCCAGCCACCACTCTGTCAGGAAATCCGACCTCAAAATTACTCTTGCAAATCCAAAATGGAAACTTCTGGTCAAACTAAATCTAATATATAAAAATAAATTTTTGTTTGTTCGTATTTTATGCAATGTCGTATGATCCATCGGATTGCGATAAAACTTCGCCAACTGATTGCTTGCACTTACGCGAACGTTATAGGCGGCACAGTGCAGTTATCATCTATTTAATATATAAAAATGTATGCTTGCTTTTTCGTATTTTATGCGCTGTCTTACTGTTCATCCGATGACGATAAAACTTTGTCAACTTATTGCCTTGAACTTAGAAAATCCCTGTTTATCGCATGGCCAGTTGTATGTTCAATGTTCACGAGTTTGACAGCAAAGAAATTTATTTATTTTTGCTGACGACGGGGAAAAAAAAATATTGTCTACCCTAAAGTACGTTTGAATAATAGAGTGAGAAAACAGAGTAAATATTGTTTATATTCTCCTTTATATGTTATTAGCTTCATTGAATGTATTCCTTTTCGACAAGAAAAAATCTTTCTGTCATTCCTAATTAAAAAAAATATATATATAGCTACTTCCAATTTCAAACGATATTTCCAAAATTATTTCTTCTCCGGCAGCTACGCGCCTATACCAGGTAGTAGATATATAAATGATATCAAGTACCGTAGAAAGATAAAACTAAAAATAGACGCAAGAAAAGATATCAGTTTCCAAGTTTTCCTATCTCTTATTTTAAAGAAAATATTACTATAAGAATTTTTTGAAAGCAATAAGAATTTCCCTCCCATATAGGAAGAACAGTACTTGATCGAGAAGAAATTACAATAAGCGTTTATCTCCGCAGTTTTGCTTTTGCAAATTAGCTAAGAAAACGGAAGGAAAACGTAAAATAAATGGACTGCTGATATTCTAATAATAGAGGAAGTCAAGGCAAAGAGCATTTAAACAGGAACTGAGAATACATTTGAATGATAACTGATTTTCAAGATGCAGCAGCTGAGCTTTGTATCATTAACAGTTACTAGTGGTCTCTACATAATAAAAATGGCTTTAAAATGAAAGAGAGATAAGTTGGCTTGTTTCATCTGTACAGTCTGCAAAAAGTACGAATAATTTTTTCTTAAGATATCAATTTTTCATGAAATAAATAATATTTTTCAATAGAATTATGAAACAGTTTTTGGAAACAGAAGATTTTTGGTCAGAGTCAATCAAAAGTATATATGAATTGGATATGAAACTAATAGAATTCAGTTCAATCTTGCTAAAAATGGCTTATACATACATTCAATGAACTTGCCTTTTTGAGATGTACAAAATAATGAATCAACGAGACTATTTCAAGCCTCCTCTGATCGAGTCTATTTCCCTACTGATCCTTAGGCGAAAGCTTATTTTACTTACTAACATTGCGATTGATTGACAATTGATTAGCAAAATAACGGAATGTCGACATTCCAAGCGTGTGGAAAAATCTGTCAGTATAGCCAGCACGTCGGTAGTTGTGTGCCGATCGTTTTCGTACTTTGTAAATTGTTTTATTATTGTACATTTTGTTATTTCAAAGTTCGTGTTTTAATTTGTCAGGAAACAGCTTTTAAAAATGTAAAAAAAATCCTATATAATAAATAGATGTATAAAATATATAGTAATATTTAAGGATACTTTATGTAAATATAGTACCAAAACGCAAATCAAAATTGTGCATATATGCATCCTATTGCTTGCAAAGCATGCTTCTAGAGCATTAAAAAATTTGCGGGTCCTGGCAGCGCCGTACGCAATGTGATAACATTAAATTCCTTGCGTTATTAGATGGGTAATCGGCTGAATATGGAATAATAATATTACAAGATAAGCGATGCAATCAAATCCTTACTTATATAAAAAGAGAATGTTGTGCTTGCTGTTCTGCAGGAAGACTGCTGGATGTAAATATTTGGAATTCGACACAAATATACTTTGAAAGGCGAGAATGTGCATTTTTCAAGCAATTTTTTAAAAAAAATTAATTATATATTAAGTGAAGTTTGGAAATGTTTCAGTAATGATTTCTGAAATGCAACTGCACAAAAACTATACATCATTTAAAAATTCCGGAAATTGTCTCTTTAATGATAGAATTTTAGGTATTGAGCATTTTTTTCCAAATTTTGAAAATTAATTTTTTTTGCATGATTTCCGACAATATACATTTTTGCAATGAAATTTATACTATTTTCCATTAATATTGAATCGCTTCATTATTTTTACCATCATTAAAAGCTTATGAAGAACGTTTCTGTTTATTATCTGAGTAATTTACGTGGCAAAGAAGTTTCAGAATCGTGAAAGAAAACTTGTAATTGGAAGATGATTTACGCGGCAGTTACGTTTTTAATGGCACCAGAATGTTCATTTGGAAAATTCATGTATACAATAAACAATACAGATGTAAGACAAATAAAGAATGGCATAGTTTTATTGTCTATTACTTGTTGTTTAAAAATACTTTATTGTTGGAATCGTTTGCATCAATATGCATAAGAGATTGTTTTGAAATATCACCAAGAAAATGTCGACAGACCAATTTCGCCAAAAGCGGCTAGTGTTTAATAACATAAATGACTTGTTAGAAAAACCATTTAACCGTTTAGGTAGCATTAGATTGATAATATAGAGGTTATTAAACAATTGATAATTTGATTTTTATACTTTTCTCATTCAAATGATCATTCCTTGAAAATTTTCAATTTCTCCTTCTACAGAAAAACATTTCTTTGAAGCACCTTAGTTTTTAGGCATTTATCTCTTCTTAAACTGATAAATATTAAATAAAGCGATGCATCTGAAATCTTGCATGATTCTATGCATAAAGGAAAGAAAATATAATTTTATACTTTTATTTACAAAACTTTTAATTGCTAGATCTCTTTCAGAGACACTGATTTTATAAATATTTGATATTTTTTTATACGGATTAATGTGACGCAAATGTGATATTTTGTCAAATGATTTGTTTCACTAGAAGATACAGCCAGTAGATTTTGCTGTATTTCAAGAAGAAGAGTTTTTCCTTATTTCGTAATATTACTGTTTATATTGACTTCAAAAGATTATTCGACAGAATTTGCTCAGGTGGTGATCTGGTGGTAAGTTCACGGCTTCGGCACCGGAGGGCTTCAGGTTCGAGACCCGAAGAACAGTCGTGTAAGCGGGTCTAGTGCACGTTAAATCCGTCGGAGCCAAAATCCTGCCATTGGTGTGGTGTGTAAGTTTGGAGAGGGGAGAATACTCAAGGGTCGTCCTCGTCATCTTATCACAATTCAAAATGACGAGGTTCACCCCAAACTAGACATAGTGTTGCTTTAGAACAGGACGTTAATATAACTAAACTCGATAGCATTCACATGTCTAATGGAAATAATAGATAAAAATCATGATACTTTTTGTTGAGTCTTATGGGGATGAGTTACAAGACTGATTTTAACCTAGAAAAAGTCTCGAAGGAAGATACCAGGGAGGAAATTCCCCAGGATAAACTGTCCTCCCTTAGGTGAAATTTAAACAGAAAGATCTGTGTGCAAGCATAGACATTCGAAAGTCTTACATTATTGTAATTCTCTTTTCGGACTAGGATAGGAATTTTTTTTCCAAAAACACGTTTAAGTGGGAGGCACTTAAATTCATGAATTCTTTAACTTTTTGTGAGAATTGGCATTCATTTTGTCATGTTTACAGTTGATTAGTTAAGTTATATTAATGTCCCGTTTTAAAGCAACACCAGAGCTATTTTGGAACAGACCGCATAATTTTGACGACATCTTTGTTAGCACCTCCTCTCCAAACTTCCGCGCCAAACCAGTGGGAGGACATTTTTTTAACGTGAACCAGGACTTTTTGCACGGCAGTCTTCCCGAACCTGAAAGCCTCTGGTTCCGAACTCGAGGGCACCGGGCCTGCCTGAAATCGATGCTTATTCCTTGAAAGGGGAGGAAGATTGAAAGAAGGTTTCTCACGTGCTCTTGCCATTCACATGTCAGAATGCTACACACTATTACAGTTTCTATTTTGAAGTCTTTCCAAATCATTCAATGAAGTTCTAATTTTATCGTAAGTTCTTCAATGATGTTCTAATCTTTTTTATAAAGGAAGAAACTGCCTCTCATTTTTTTCCTGAATTTGGGCAATATTTTATGCAGAGAAATCTGTGATCAAATCTTTATTTCAGATTAAAATTATTTAAAAATTTGCAAGACATAATTTTCGTTTCTAAATGTTAATTGTGACTCAAAAAGTATAAAGAGTCAAAAGAAAATTGTAAATCCTCGATTCAAGTATATTAGCGTCCTGTTTCGAGACAACAGGAGGGCTATTTTAGAATATATCTTAAAATTTTTACCATTGACACCTGGACCGGCACTTCTTACATCACACTGCCTCTGCACATTAGTACACAGGATATTTGACTTTCAAGATCAGATTTAATGATTAGCGAGATTACATGTATAATGCATTATCGGGACTCAAGTATGGATCCATCTACAGGCGAAAGCAATCCTGGGGAATTAATGTAATGAAATAAAACAATTTGCATTGGTAATCGTAAACAACTAAATAGAATCGTATTAAGCCTTATTGTTTTATTTTTTTCTACCATCTGATTATATGACAAAGATGCACTTTCGGGAATAATTGCGGTATTAATTCAATGAATGCTTCAAAAAGCGCCTGAAATGTTATTTATTCTTGTTAATTTTTGTATTGGATCATAATATCTGATTTAATTCTGGCTTATAAAGTAAAAAATAGGAGAACATTAAATTTTTGCACATATGATATTCGATATTGTTAATAATCGTATACTTTCTGAAATTTACATTGAAGAAATTGTTTGAAGAAGTCAAGAAAAGATAGTTGAGTTCAAACTTTGTTATCACAAGGTAGCCTGCTTGAAAATGTTTAGCATGCTACACAATATATTCGGTTCACTTTACTTTATATCCAGAGGATATGAATTAATTTGAGAATATACTTTACAAATAAACAATTACCTTTTCTTAAATTCTGTTGAGATGTTTTCTTGAAGCGGAGTTTTATTCCATTGCTTCAAAAATTAGTTGGTATTTGTATAGATGTACATCGTTATACATTAAAAAATGTACGACTGAAAAGTATTAATTATGAAAGGATTATTTTCTCCTGATGATAATTCGAATTTTCTTTTATTTCTAGAATGTTTCGTTGTCATTGAATAAAAATAATGATAGCATTCAAATTTCAAGGAGCATCAAGGTTTTTTTTATGTCTACCTCAAAATTAATAAATGAAGTTCTTAATAAACATCTTCTCTTAATTTATTTGAAACTCAAATTATTAAGTAAATCCTTAAATGAGCTTAAAATTGCTTTATATATTTAAATGGAAAAGTGAACTAAAATGTTGAACATTATTCTATATTAAAGAAATAACTTTTTCTTTTGAAGTTTAAGCTTTTTAACAAAATGCATGCAAATGGATTAATATTCTTTTTAAATAGTTTGCCGATTCATTCAACAACATTCATCCAGCATTTTTGGTAATAAATATTTATTACAAGAAATATTTTTAAATAATGTCCCCAGGTATCAATTAAATCGCTTTAAGAGTCGATTACTTTATTATACGTTTGGTGTCACATGTAAAATTAGGTTTAAACCAATAGATCATAGAAATGAGATTGAAAATATGGGCCACAGAATAATAAACCATTAACATAAACGTGAAGTTATGGCAACTCTAACTGAGATTCAACTGCCACAATGAAAGTAGAATCCTTCCATTTGGCTACGTTATCTACAGATCTTGACCTAGTGAAGAATTAGGCATCATCCATATAGGGTCTACCGTTTTCAGCTCAAGCTATGACTTTTCAAATCCCATAGGTCAATTCTACTTCCTTTAGAAATCAAATAGATTTCCAGAAAGAAGTTCAGTATCCAGAGAGGTCGTCAGCAGATTTTTCTTTCTTTTTTTTGCTAATAAAGTATGTGAAAAAGTAAAGTAGCTAAATACGAACGTTATATTTGACAAACTAATCTCCGCTTGTTCAGTTTGAGAATAACAGACTTAACATGATTTAGGCATTAAAATCATGTTTTAAGCACACAGTTATTTAAAATTTATATAAAATGTATTTTAACATGTGAAAATTGTTTTTCTAGTACCTAAAGTCATAAAATATGCCTATTCTTCAAAACGGATTAATATTAGAGCAGGAGTCAAATTAACTCTGCGTTTTCTTTTAAAGTTAGTAGCAATGGAATTTTAGGATTAAAATAATAAATCTTATTATTACTAAAGACGCATTCTGTTGATCTCATTTCAATAACTATTACTTCCATTACGTGAATTGAATCACCCAACAAATTTTTGTACTACACTTCATGAAGTACAGTTTTAACAAATGGGTATTTTGTTCCAAGTCCTCTTATTCTTTTGAGTTTCATCTTTTTGACATCTTCATCCGCGTATCCACAATAAAATACCAATTTCAAGACCCCGTCCAAACATAAACCCTTTTAGGATACAACCGAAAGTGTGTGGCTTCCACAAAAGCCTGTGGTTATTGTTTTTCGTCATCTCCTCACACTTAATGGGAGTAGGATGGCGATGAATTGGCGCTGGAGGCATCATCCGTGAACTTCCAGGAAGCAGATTGTGGCTGTGAAGTCTAATGAACGAGGTCGCCAAAAAACGACGCCCTTTCTGTAGGTTCGGTGTCCCAAGCGTGTTTGCTCTTGTTTTGAAAAACTGGAACATCAAATAGCCGTTAGGTAATTGACTCGACAGGATTGCGTAGCTTGGAAAGGCCACTGGTTAGGGAGGTTCACCGTAATTAATGAGAAATTGAATTTCATTATGTAACTAATGATTATGCACAGAAGGACAGAGAAAATTATTGACTCCAGACATAAAGAGTAAAGCCCTAAGCTGATCAGAAAGTAAAAAGGTACATTAGGACATCCAGATTATTTTTTCCCATTGATATACCATAAATTAAACTAGCAAACAACCTTTGATGACAAATTTTTTACTGATATTTTTAATGGCTCTCATGCTGAAGTTTTCGAGTCGACAATAAAAGGATGTTCTTTTAAATGCTTACATTTACGCTTGGTTACTAAATCAAGCTAGAGAGAGCAACGAAAATCTGCTTTATCAGAAACAGATATAAAATCATCAGTTTATGATCATATCAACAAGGCATCTTTGGTAAGCTTACTTCCTCAGATCGCCCCCCCCCCCTCCCACTCCTATTGGAGTAGCAAATAGAGGGTAATTGTAAGTCTCTATTATATTAAATCACTGATATCAGGAAAGGGACAAAATGAGTACGAAATAATTTTGTATTTAAATTTTTAAAAAATATGACGAGATGCTCGAACAAAATGCTGTACCCGAGATACCCTTAATCCTTCATATGCTACAATGCTTATATTTGATAAATTACTGCAAAAGGTTCCGAAACCAATTAGACGTCTGGGGCAGGGAGATGATTCTACCTTTACCAGAATAAGGCAAGATTCTCGAGGATTTCGGAATCAATGAAAAATTTGAAGGGAAAAAAAAAACAAGTAGAAGGATAATATATTTATGAATGGTTTACAAGCATCTATCATCTTTGGATCGGAAAACAATCTTTATTCTAAAAAATAAAACGAAGCCATTTTAGTTTCTGTTAAAAAATTTTTGCCAGTAGGAAAAGTCCAAGAAGCTTTTCTGGCTTTATTTCTGCATTAGAGTCTGTATTATAGTTCAGAAATTAACTTTTGGGATGAACTTTAGAATGCATATTCTATGAAAATATAATTTCTTGTTCTTGATAACTTTCATTCATTAAAACTCCTTGTATGAGAAAAATTCAAATATTTTTTAATGGGCTTTATGAAATATCTATCTTGGATTGCATTAAGAAATTTCTTTTGAATTTGTATGATGAGGTTTCCAGACGCAAACTTTCTTTAATATTTAAAAATAACAAATTTTAAAGTAAAATATACAATTTTAACAAATTTTTTCAACATACAATTTGCTAAAATCGAACAAACAGATAATATCAGGTTTTTAAAAATATCTCTTTTGGTATTTTTTTAAATATGGAAACTAACTGCTGAACATATTTTGGGTCAATTTGTTTTCAGTGTCCACATTTATTGAGAGCAATGCGAGGAAAGGAACATTTATTAACTAAAATATTAAAAATGTTCCTTGAGGTTAAATACACAAAATGAAATTACTTGCATAAAAGCGTAAGAACTAAATTAGAAAAGAAGAAATAATTGATATTTAAAGAATGTGAATAGCAATCATCGTTCTTTAAAATGTTTTGATCATCAATAACATATTTTTTGCAAGATTAGATCGTCAAATACCTACACTTTTCACTCAAATTAAGTTAAAAATAGCGCTTTAAAAATTGTATTAAATATTTATGAATCATTAATTTAATTGAGACAATGAGTTTCTGAATTTAATCTTTTAACGCGTAATGTTTTCGATGTGTACAAGCGTTTTCTTGAAAGACGATTACCCCTCCTCTGTGATCTTTCGTATTCTTAAAATACAAAAGAGGTTGACGTTGTTCGAAATTCTAGATTAAATGAAAAAAAAAGATGTTTTTCAGAACAAGATTTCATATTAGAAACAAGCACAATCTATTTTAGTACATGAGATCAAAAGATATCTTATTATATATCCATCTTGTCATTTTCTGACAATAATTTTTCTTTCCCATTTTTGCTGTGAACTTTTCATTCCTGCTTCTAATGTCAAATAAAATTAATCAATAAACTTCTTCATTTTTTAAGGTAAGAAAGAGACTTTGTACAATGATTTAAAACAGAAAGAAATATAATTGTAATTATTGAAAAATTAAAATAATAGAAAAATTTAAACGAACCGGGGATGTCCAGTTCATGCCGATACCTTATCACCAGGCCACCGAGACTAATATACATAAATCAAAAATATGTTGATATAAAAACAGTGAAATAAGTGATTTTGAAAATTAATTTCTGAGTGGAGAAGAACTTCGGCTTTGATCAATTCAGTATTAGATATTCTGTCTGATAGAGGAGAAAAATGTTATTTTTATATACTTTTATTTAACTTATTTTGTTTCATGTTTATGAAGATAGAATTTTGTCATCGGGTTTCACTCACTTCCTGGTATGATAAAGCTCTGAGCTATTTATTCATGAAATCATTACGCTACTTTTAGAAATTAAATTTTGATTTCAAGTGACAGGCACCACCTATAAATAAATTTAAGAAAACATTTATATCAAAATTCCATAATATTTATAAAATGATCTTTAAATCAAAGACTAAAAAGTAGAAGATAAATAAGAAAATTCAATTTTTTGTGTGTTAATAAAAGCGTATTTATAAAAAATTGTATGTATTAAATCTTTATAATTCATCGAGTCGTTTTTTGAGAGCTATGCTGTAGATGCTTGATTAATGCATTTAAAGAGAAATTTTTTAAACTATTTTTTTAAAAATAATTCATGAGAGGTTTACAAGTATTTAATAGGTCGCAATAATGAATAAAAAATACATTCATTGTGCATTCTAAATACTGGTATAATAAATGAATTAAATGTCTCAAAAGGCCTGTCGAATACTATTGGATACACTTCCCACAATAGAGCTCTGCATAGAAAGCCGGAATAAAGCATTTGGGGACCCTTAAGCATCATAAGTCTTGGGACAACCCTTTGCTTCTCCCTTTCAAATACCTGACATTTTTTTGCTGATTTTTAATTTAATTTAATTTTATTTTAAATCTCATATTATAACAAACTGAAATAGCAAAACATTTAATTACGAATCGCTTTTAAGGCTGTAGCTTTCAATATACCGTGTATAAGAAATGCAAACTGAAATGTAAGAAAAATTTATATTAATTAGCAAATAAAATGACAATTTTTCTAATATGATCTAGATTCTATTTAATTTTGTGATCAAATATTATTTTGATAATAAAATAACATATTTTTTGGAATATAACAACATAATATGATACAAACGATAATTAATTAAGACTTATTAATATTCAACATTAAAATAGACCAAATGAATTCGAGTGCTTTTTTTGCAAATCAAAACAAAACACAGAATTAAATTACTTTGAAAATTCCTAAAAAAAAAATGTCTCCAGGTCTAAGAGACCATTTTAATATTCTGGACTTGGTGGAATAGTGGAATTTCGATTTTAAGATAGGACGATCACGTAATCGAAATCAAACTCTGACACATATACAGACCTGACATCTGTTAATTGCATCAACAGGGATTAATTATTTCATGGTAGGAAACAACTCCCACCACTGATAGGGAACACATGTCAAAAGCAATGGTTTGTTTTCTATTATTGAGACTTACAATAGCAAGAAACACGGCCATGCAACTATTCTGGATTGTTGCCAGATGTAACTGGATTTCTTATCCGGCCAATATATTACAAATGCTTTCTACCTAATGCTATTCTCAACAAGAAACCTCTTCCTTCATCAGAAGTAGGATATCGACTATATGAACGAGGTGCTTCGTGGACGCATTAGTGAAGTAATAAATTCCTACCATGGGATGTACAAGGTAGCCATAAAATATTCCCTATTTTCGGCATTAAAAATTCCCCTATTTTATTCCCATTCCCTATTTTACGGCATCTGCGGCTAAGACGAATGAACGAAATGAAACCATGTTTCATATACAGACTGTGAAAGGCATAAGAAGATGAATGCCGCAGGAAAAAAAATTAGCACAAAAAGTTGCCGATAGGGGGAGTACTGGCTCTGTAGGAGTACAGTTGTGAATGAATTCATGAAACTCACAGAAAACAATCTTTTATTCATCAACTTTGTGGTCCCCTGGGATCCGTGGAACTTTTCAACACTCTGACCTTCCCCGTGTAGAACATGTTGCATACGGTATATAACGTTCTCTAATGCTGCATGTAAACTGTCAGTTTCGATGTTCGTAGCAGCCCGTCTTATACTCGGTTTCAAGACATGCAGGTTTTCTTAAGAGCAGCCACGGCATTACACTGTCTAGTATAGAACAGTTTCACCAGTAAAACATGTTGAGGTAAAGTAGGGCCCATATTAAGCTCACATCAACAGTCATTCATGAACAACAGTCAAGAACGAACTGCTAACAGGTCGTTTTCTCTTCCCTTTTTTTACAAGGAATGCATGGCGCTGCTGAATTGCGCTGCTGTGGGCAATAGGAATTTTACATAATCCTTCTCGATATGCAAATTTCCTCGTTCGCATGTGTGAGCAGCGCCAATATTCCTCCTATCGGCAACTTTTGGTACTAATTTTTTCTTCTGAGGAATCTATCTTCCCATGCCTTCCACAGCCTGTACATGAAATGTGTTTTCATTTCGTTCATTCGTTTTAGTTGTAGAAGTCGCCGAACAGGGAAAGTTATTTTATGGTCACCCTGTTCATCAAACACATTGGGACATTCTAATTTTGGGTAACTATTGTGCTTTTGGCAGAAGGAAAAGAAAAATATATGATATCATAACAACGGACAGCAACGGCTTGATATTTTGTATATGTATGTGTCACGTGAATTGGTTCCATTCCGGTACCATCAGTATACATGTCCCTCATTGATGTGACTCTATGAGGATGCCGGATATAATTAACTGGACGGATTTAGTGGGTGTGGGATATAGCCAACCTCATGTTAGAAGGATTAAAGTATTTTTAAAATATAGAGCTTAGAATGCCAGTCGTCTGAAAAGTCAATTTCAGTCGCCATTCATATGCCATCAACACGGAACGTTAGTCTAACAAACATATTTGCATTAGTAATCTTTTCGAGACTATGAACCGAACATTCTGATGGGACGATCAGAGGGGAAATAATGTTTCGAACTAAGATTTTGGAATAAATTGATAATTAGATGAAATATTAGAGAAAAACTCATGTTTCACGATTATTTTTGATTCAAGAAGAAAATAATAGTACGACTTTGCAATATTATTTATTTATGTTTCAATAAGATTACTAATCGTAAAAAAGAATATCCATTAGTCTGTCTATTGGCTGTCGACAGGTTGGACCGCTTGAACAATGTTTTCAAATTTTAATTAAAAATTAAGTAAAATTTTGACATTTTTTTATGATAATTTCAGAAACCGTAACCGGATAATATGATTTTTACACCTTTTTATCACACATTCACAAACTACATTTTAAGAAATACCAATATAGTGTTCTTTAAATGTTTCCTCGAATTTTGATAATATTCAAAAATATTTTCGTATATTTTTCAGCAATATTTATCATTGTCACAATGAAATTAAAATTTTTTCAACGTTTTTTAAGATATTTAATTACTTCTGTTTATGATTTTGTAGTTTACGTGACAGATATAATGACGAAGTGAATCAAATGATGGATTACCCAAGTATTGACGGAATTGTGAAATGATGAAATGGGCATCCGTGTGAATGCTTCATGAACATAATAAGCATTGACCATAAGAATGTACATTTTTTATTAAAATAACAAATTTTTAATTAAAATAACACAGCGTGATGTTTGAAAATGCTTTGTAGAGAGACTCATGAACATCAAGTTATGCGCAAAAAAAAAATGAATACAGCCAATATTCCTGGCGAACAACTGGTCACTAAAGGTGGTTCGAATATAGTAGAGATCCATTCGTACATTTTAATTTCATTTAGGTTCAAGCCTAGATTTAAAATAAGGATTTTCTGGGTCCATAGTTTGTATCATTTGTTTTAAAGCAAATATGTAAACTACAGTTAGGCAGAATTATTCAATATTCAGTTTAATTCGTTTAAGAAAATGAAGGATAAAACCTAATTGCAGTTGAATAACAATTTTTAGGTTAAAATGACCCTCCTCATTCGATTTAACTCGCGACTTCCAAGACTTTTCTCACGATTTATAATCAGAGACTGACCTGATTGAAAAGCGAAAAGTGCTGATTATAATCGAAGGCCTATCAATTACCGACTGGATACGGCGAGAACAATACGTCTGCAGCCACTTCCGAATTCTTAATACTTTTTTTTTTAATTCATTACAAAATATTTAGTTCAGCTGCTTCTGTTTTCTGGACGCATCATTTTTCTTTCATGACATTCTGGACCAGTTATTAACTTTTAACTCATAACTGATGCCTTTAAGAAGTTTCCATAAAAGTATACATTTCTGCCTTTAAATGAGTAAAGGAAGTTCAGATGTCAAATTCGATTGCAGTAATAGAAAGGCATATTATATAACAAAATTTCATACAAGTCTATGTATTTTAAAATAAAATGCGAAATATAAATTATATGAATACTGTTACTGTTATTTGACAAAAAAAAACTTCTTTAAGAATGCGTTTTATTATGAATAAAAATATATCAATAAAAAATAATTTTCTTTCCAAACTCTTAACTTCTTTAAATTTAACGTGAAAAGGTTTAGATCTGTATATTGGGATATGCAGATAGAAAAACCTTGAACCAACAAATCTGGCAGTACATGTTTACAGAGAAAGTTATTTTTTAAAATTTTAATCAGAATTTCAAAGTTTTTTTTCTAATTAACTTCGAAGCATATCAGTGTTATTTAAGTATTTAGGGACAAATAAAAGAATGCATTTTTATATTTTGTCTTTTTTTTATATGTGTCATAATTCTTTTTTTATAGAATGTTCATCGACATCAATTATCACAGAATCTTACTGCACATTCTTTCAGAAGGAAACATTTCTTGCCATTCTACTAACTATACAGATTACCAAATCTGTTCTATACGTTTTCTTCAAGTATTCATACAGAAATCAAATAAAAGAAATAATGGGGAAAAAATGGTATTGCTTAAGAGTTATTTTTGTATGCAATTTATTTATGCTAAATGTTATATTGTATTGATTAAAGCAATGTTCCATGCAAATGTGGAAGGATTACAATGAAATTATATTCATTTGAAGCCAGAAATCTGCATTGTAAGAATTTTTATGGGCAGTTTTACCTGAAGATGGTAAATAATTATTTCTTACTTGAAAATGCAAAACAAATAGTATTTTTATATATTTTTATGAAATATATTTATTTCCCCAAGAGAAACAAAAGTATAAAAATTGAATTGAGTGAAATATGTTTCTTCTTAGAGCATACGCTCTTTATAGTTTCGATTCATTTTATTTATAATACGTTTATAAGTATAATTTAGTAATTAAAACTTTTCATCGTCTAGCTTTATTAAATGCCTAAGACGAAACTGAGACTTTATTACTTAGAGAATTATGATTCGAATCTAAGCAGGAAATTGCAGTAATATACTCTCAAGATTTATTCACTTTCCTTTAATCGATATTATGCGATAATTGTATTACACTTTGAAAACTAGTAACTGACTAATTACACTGATGAATCGATTAAAGATTCTAAGTTAGATTAACTAAACGGAAATCTTTAAGATGTCATCACGTTTGGTTTACAAATGATATTGGTTTAGAAATGTTCTTAAAAACGAATAAGATAACGAATAATAAACGAATAAGATAAACGAATAGTATTGAAATTGCTTGTGTAAGAATAGTGAAACAGTATATCCTTCTAACAAAAATATACAGAAAATTGACGTATAACATGCTGACATATATATATATATATATATATATATATAT
>JAPMOR010044187.1:9587-23447 GCA_026543865.1 Argiope aurantia
CGCATTGTGTTCTGATTGTTGACATGACAACAATTATCAACGGATGATTTAAATTATTTTTAGGTTGGTTGCATGCTTTTGTAATTAAATTGTATTTATGTTGGTTATATATTTTTTGCTTATAGTTTTAAGTACATCGTTTTTTAAGTAGTTTTTTTAAACCTGTTTTCGACCGATTATTTTAAACGATTCATTTTATTTTCTTAATGTTTTATGCATTTAAAATGAAACATTGTTAATTAATCGATCTGTTCATGATGAATCTGAGAAAAGTTTGTTGGAAAATTCTTGAGATATTACATAAATTAAGAAAGATATTCTTTAGTGCCCATAAAGTTTAAACGCTCAGTGACTCTGTTATCTGTGACTCTGTACTTGTTATCAGTAATAATATCATAAAAAATGCTTTGTTTCAGTAAAAATATTATATTAATTGTAGATTAATTCTTTCCACTTTAATTTAAAGCATAAATTCTAGGAGAGGTAACAGAAAATTAGAGAGATACATATTACTTTATGACTGAAAGCCTTTATAATATTATGAGTGAATTATATGACTATCAAAATTTGAAGTTTTAAAAAAATTGATGAAGAATGTATTAAAGTTGGAATTGAGTAAAATATTTAATTATTAAAATTTAAACGAACATTAAGATTGGCGAACCGGCTGGTCGTCAAAGGCGGATAATAAATAATAAAACAAGAACCTCGTTCTAATTTAAGTAGAGAAAAATTTACACAAATTCTAAATAAAAAGGAAAATCAAAATCATATTTTACTCTTTTTCAACGCTCCTGAAACGAAGTTACTCTATCTTCTTTATGTAATGCCAAAACACTTTAAGCAATATTTTTCTTCCAACCTGCAGAAAGGTATCAAACATGATATTATCATAACCGAAAAAAGAAGTCATTTTAATATTATTTTAGTACATTAACATTTCATTTGAATCAAATTAGCATTTTTAGAGTAAAAATGGGCTTAGAGAAGTTACTTAATGAACGAATACTTAAATGACATCTGTTTATTTTACTCTTCGTGGAAATCCCATTTCATATTTCATTTTTTAAAATGACTCGGTTCAAGAATTTTAGCCTTTTCTTAGATAATTTTTTGCCAAACATTTCGAGTAGCATTAGTCACCTATCTTTGGATTTGAAAAATGTATTTCAATAAGGTCGGTGAAACCTGTGTGTGTTAGTGTTTATAATATTTAATTCAACATTCAGGAATATTACGAAATGAGAGTTTTGGTTCCGTTTTATTTATTTCTGACCTATGCCTCCCACGCCCACCTCAAGGATGTAAATGAAGAAATGTGAGGGGGAAAATAGAAAATATTGATTTCATTAAAACTGCAAAATTATTAATAGAAAATGTGTATACTTTTTTTGTATTTATAATACTGTTTCCTTGCTATGTTACAGTCATCAACTGAGTGAGAGATTTTCAAGAATTATAAATAAATGATGAATGAATATATCGTTTAAAGACACATAATTGAAAGATAAAGTTGATTACTATTGGAGACATGACGATAAATCAGGATGTTTATGAGACAAAATGAAGGTATTGGAAAGTTCAAGAATTTTTGCTCTATCTCTCTTTGGTCTCAAGATAAAAACCTCTTACATAAAATTTCATACGCTGTTGAGAGACTAGAAATGACAATTTTTAGCTGACGAAACTTTTGCTATGTTTAATGTTTTGTTGTGAAACAATGTGTTTTTTACCCATTATTTGACTTTACACTACTTTACGAATTTTCTTAATAGTATGCATTGCATATTGCTACATAATACATCATAATAAAATAATTAAAAAAAAGCGTAATAATGAAAGATATTTATCCATCATGATGAATTTTGTTTCAAAAAATAGATACAAAATATTGAATTTCATGTTATTTAAGAAAAAATTGCTATAAAAATATATTGAGAAAAAATAATTTAAGTAAAAATAAGAGTCTAAATATTTCCTACAAAATCAAATGTAAAAAACAAAATTAGAATCTAGGAGGTGCCGGTTTATGCCAATATATCATTAATATATGTCAATAAAATTTGAAAAAAATGTATCAGAAATAAAATATATTCGTTAAGTTGCATTTATTCGTCGTTATTCGTCATTATAATAACGCATATTTCACATTTACAAGATTTGATACTAAATGTATATAAAAGATATCCTTTTTTATGTCCCACAATTTTTATATCCACAATTTATGATTTGAATTCCATTAAAATCACAATGGTTTTTCGTTTAGTGAAGTTAAATATTGAAATGCTAATATTATTTGCTTATAGATTTATGAATTTTTTTATCTCCCATGAATAATTTCTTCTGCCAAAAGAAAAAAAATATATTTAATGAAAAGTGTGTTTAAATTGTGAGACGTGTGCATGGAAAATAATTTAATTCAATTTCAAATTATTTATTGCGTAGCTTAGTTTAGAATTTCTCAATAGTTATATTATAATAAATCGTAGTTATGACTCGCAGAGAATGCAATCTGCAAATCAGCGATTTCATAGAATACAGACAATAAAGCAGTGTAACCAAATTCGTTAATTTAAAACAATTTTCTTTGTCACTAACCCTCCAAGATCTACGTCGGTCTCTTTTCTGGAATTGTAATCAATTTTCTCATTCCAAAGTTAGAATGCGATAAAAGTACTAAAGTTATTGACTTTAGAATACTAATTAACCCCTTTATTTACTTTGGTGATATACTGAAGAAAAATTGTGAAATCGATAAATTATCCCTGTCGTCGAAGTTTCTAGAAATTTCATGTTTCCTTCTAGAAAGAAAACTCTGCAGGCATGTTTCTATGAATATGTATCTGAAATGACAAATTTTTGTTCTGATATATGCAACATAAGTAAATGAGTTTGTATAAAATTGCATTTCAGAGTTCGTAAGGAAAAGTTATTAGATATATCCAGCTTGAAATTCATGACAAATGATGTCCCGTAATTCTAATGATGTGAAATTGCAAATATTGGAATATTTCGTCTTCCGGTAACGAAACTTATAGATAATCAATAAAATATTTGATTGATTATACTATATCAGATCAAAGTATCATTTGATAATATGCAAAATTCTGAGTTATACGTTATTGTATATTGGTTAGGAAACCTTTATTTATTTTGAAATACATGGAAAATGATGATTCTGGAACCTTAATGATATAAAACAAAAAGATCTTGCCCTGAAATCAGATTTTGTATAAAGCTGAAATACTTGATTATACAGAAATGAAAAAAGTAGATGTCAATGATATATTTTAAAGATCTATCTTATCATTGGTATTAAAAAATATTGTCATGTATTGATAAATTATCGATTAAATAGAATTTTCTCTAAATTTTTGGCTCTTTCGCTCGGTATTTTGAAAATTCCTTTTTTATTATAGATTAAAAATTTTCTATTCAAATATTTTCTTAATATATAATATAATATATATTATATCAAATAAAATAATAATAATAAATAACGTAAAATAATATAAAAAATATATTCTAGTACTTTTTAGTTACTTTTATTTTATTATTTCGTATTTGTGAAGAAAAGTTTTTTATTTTATTCATATAGCAAAATGTGTATATATAATTGACAAACTTCCGAAACATTTTGTTCTAATTATAAACACTTAGTTATTAATTAAGAAAAAACAGTGCAAGTAAATATTTAAAATGCTTATAATTTACAAAGAGAACTGGGTAATTTATTGCTGTAAGATGCGATATTTCCTAGTCAAGTCTAGGGGCTGAAGTCCGCATTAAAATAGACTGGTGGAATATTTATTTAAAGATATCACTTATGAATGCGGAGAAAAAACGAATTTAATGCAGCATATGTTATAAGTAGATATAAATAACTGAGTGAAAGAAATAATATTCTGTGTACGTAAAGAATATTTAATTTTCAAATTTTGAAACATAAATGCAGATTTAAATCTTATATTGTCAGAATCATATTTATAAATCTCAAACTAGTAATATTCAACAAATATCTTTGCTAAAGTTCTTTTCTTATAGATAATATAATAAGATGAATGAAATAGGGATGCAAACGAAATTTCTGACTTGTTTTGTAGACTTTTTCTGTAATATGATACATGTTTTCATGTTTTGTAAAAAAAAAGTTTATTAAATTTATGCCAAAATGTTCGCAATGTCTCTGAGCGTCTAGTATTTCTACAAATAAAAAAAAATAAAACCTTCATGTTTTATTCTCTTTTAGCCATACTAGCTCACTACATGAGTGGACGGACATGAGAACAGCGAAAACAAATTATTCATGTCTATGATTCATTTGGCTTGACGTATCGGCATTTATTTCACAGAGAATAAGGAAAATTACGTTACGCAGAGGATAAGGAAAATTACATTACACGGATAAACAATCGAAGCCGATGATGGTTATATTGCCATGACTGATACACTAAGTTGATGGAAGTAAATAATAGTAGAATATAATAGAGGAAATAATTAAATAAATGTGACAGTAATCTAAGATTTATTGTTGACGTAGATAAAAAAGGTATAATTTACAGTTGGTTTAGCAAAAATATTTATCAGCAAGAAACAAGAATTGAGCATGAGATTGCATGACATTCGCCAGAAAGATCTCCAGATATCATTTACTAATCAACTTCTGGACTAATGTTTCCTGAACAAATGATAAATTATTACATTTTTCAGAATCTTCATTTTTGTCGCTAAATAATCACTAAAATTGATTGTCACCTAAGCCGAAAATAAGTGACTTGGCGTCCATTAACCATTATATGGGATTCTTGCCATTGGCATATGAAAATTTTTGGAATCATATAAATATAAGTTTCTTATCTAAATCTTTAAGCAACTAGATACTTTTTAAATAGGGAGGAACTAAGAATTTCTGAATACTTCAAGGGAAATTTTTGATTCTTTGGAATCACACGCACCATTGTAAATGAGATAACTATACGATGGATGAAAAGAAAATGAATTGTCTTTCTGATTCAAATAATTTAAAATGAAAGATCAGAAATAAGCGGATTTCAACAAATAAACATAAATACAGGGTGTTTCAGTGAACCGTTTATGAACTTCTAAGAGGGGTAGGGTAAATCCTGACGAACCATGATCATATACCTATGGACAATCAGAAATGCTTTCCTGACGCGGTAGATGGCATTGTGCGAAAAGTCAGAGATTTCGTGCAGGGAATCTTCATTTCGCACAAGAACGCCAAGTTAATAGGATGGATGATTACACGATCGCAGAGTTAGCCGATATGCATTTGGCGTACGGGGATGCAAATTGTAGTGGGCCAGCCGCACAGCGTTTGTACGCGGAACGATATCCAACGAGGCGTATTCCCAGTCATAATTTCTTTGCAAGACAGCACCAGAGGTTAGCTGAGAAAGTTTCATTAGAAAGAGCTCACAGTGACAGGGTAAGAACAGCACGGACTGCAGACGCCGAACAGAATGTGCTGCAGCATGTACAGTGGAATCCAAGAACGAGTACACGAAGTGTAGCAAACGCAGTCGGGGTTTAACATTGCAGCGTCAGGAGGATTCTCCGAGCAGAAGACATGCATCCGTTTCACGTGCAGCGTGTCCAGAAACTGAAACCAGAGGATTATGTACCTCGTATTGCTTTCGCACAGTGGTACCTGGGAAAATATACTACAAGTCCCCTTTTTACTGCTGAGGTGTTATTTTCCGATGAGGCATCCTTCACAAGGGAAGGAATTTTCAACTCGCATAACGACCATATCTGGGCGGTCGAGAACCCGCATGCAATACGACGTTGTGCAGCACAGAATCGATTTTAGGTCAATGTATGGGCCGATATTGTGGGAGATCACCTCATCGGACCTTACCTGTTACCGGGTCGTCTAACCGGAGCTACGTACTTGCTCTTTCTGCAGCAAGTATTGCCACAACTTTTGAGAGATAAACAGATTTCTGCATCGACGCAACACAATGTGGTTCCAACACGATGGAGCCCCGGCCCATTATAGCGGAGATGTTCGTAACTGGATGTCACATTCGGTCAACGGTGGATCGGACATGGGGGTCCCGTGCGTTGGCCTGCTCGGTCACCCGACTTATCATGTCTTGATTTTTATTTCTGGGCTCATATGAAATCGCTAGTTTATGACACCCCTGTTGACGCTGCTGAAGAGCTCGTTGCAAGAATCGCAGTAGCTGCCGGAGAGATTCAAGATATGAGTGGAGTATTCCAGAATGATCGGATGTCCATGCGTCGATGTGAGGCGTGCATTGTAACCCGTGGAAGAAACTTCGAACACTTACTTTAATCCATGTACCTTTTGCTTCTTTTCATGTATTATTAAAACGATTACCAATTTACGGTCTCTTTTCTTTATTGTGCTTCTGTGTACAACACCACTTCAGGAAAGCATTTCCGACCCCACATTGCTTTATGATTTCGAGTTGTCAGGATGTACTCTACCTTTCGTTTCATTTCTCAACCAAGCTCTTTTCCAGAATATATTTACTTCAATAGATTTCATTTACTCATGCTCCCCACCGAACACCTCTTTCATCATTATAATATTTTATAGTTACTTTTTATGTGTATTGGTGTTTTTTTATGTCTTTTCATGTGTTTTTTGTCTTTTTATGTGTATTTCTTTTATCTTAATAAATACTCCCACGTATATCCTTTCAACCGACAGGGAATACTAGAGATTCCAAGTTCGGGGATATTCTGTGGCGAAAGTAAGGATGTACTCTTCCTCTCTTAGAAGTTCTGAAATGGTTCACTGAAACACCCTGTATATTGCTTTGAAGAAGTCGTTGCACTTTCCGAGCTATTTCGGACTTTTTCTTTTATCTCGAGTGGCAATTGTTGGTATATCCTGCGGCCAATTCTTTGCAAAATTCTAGAAATGTCTTCTTCATATGTCGTCTGTTACATGACAATATATAACGTTATGTAAGAAATAAATAGGCCTGAGTTCAAGCGTAATTCCTAAACGTTTATATTTTTCAACACTGGAAAATCTAAAAGATCGAAACCTCAGAAAATGTTGACATCGAATTGTTTGAAGATTGTTTTATTCTCATTTAATAACGCAGAAATTTTCTTGCCGTTAATATAAAACAAAAAAAATGTAAAGAAATAAAGAAAATAATTAATGGTAATTTTGATCAATAAAAATTGTCAAGTTAAGTCAATAAGTCTTGTTCCTTATAGGTATTACAACATCAATAGAGATAATCTTTTTTATTTATTAGAAATGCCTAGAAGCTTGGCTTATAACGTCATTGGATCCAATACAAGTATAATTTTCCAATATTTCTGAACTTTACAATTTAAAAACGCAAGAAAGAGTCAAGATGAGTAGTATCAAAAATTTGATGTTGTTTACATAGAGAACATAAGGGAGAACATAAGCCCAAGTCAATACTAGTACACGGCAAATAGTCATGGCCTGTAGCAAGCGGAAAAGTTCCACGGCTGCACTTCCAGGAGAATCTGGTATCGACTGCGTATCCTTAAGCTATGAAGTTCATGGCTTACCGGCAGAGTCACCCAGTGCTCTCTGCTTTATCCTGGAGGCATATCTTCTTTTTATCAGGAGTTTGGCTGAATGATATGAGAGGCTTTTCGGAGATCCCTGAAGGACTCTTGTACCCCTTTTGGCCAAAAAGTCGACTGCTTCGTTCCCAGGAATCCCGCAGTGAGCAGGAATCCACTGGAAATAAACAGAGATTGACGTTACCAATAAACTTAATAAAAGTTTGTAATGTAAATATCACTTTTTAGATAAAAAGGTGAATACTAAATGCATCTAATTAATTAAAAAAGTTACAAAATTGATAGTTAGTTTATTAATAGTGAATAATTGATAGTTAGAATAAATACCTGTCACGTAATAATTGTTGAGATAGTTATTGACCAATTTAATCAAACGAATCATTCTGGATTAATAAAAAAAATACATAATCTTTGATTGGATAAGATCTGTTGACTGCAATCAATACTCGGAGGGCATGACATTTTTCTCTTAGCTTGGGAAAAGAGTCTGACACGAACACTTGATAAAAGTTAATGAATAAGAGAAAACAAATCCCTTTTCTCGTATAAAAAGATTTAATATTAATCTTTTCATTCAAGTGTTGCATGAAACATTCGTTTATATGAAAGAAAAATGAAAGGTATTACCTAAATTCAGTTTAGTTTAAATTAAGTTTTTTAGAAAATATTTTTTTTTCCTAAGTCGTCCTGAAGAAATTTCTTATGCTGTGATGAGATAAATGCATTGTTTAAAAAATAATCATAAGTTTTAAAAAATAATCATAAGACCAGTCAATAAGACACATTTGTAACAAAACAATATATTACAAAATTTTAGTATTTAATTTAATTTAATTAATAGATGCTCATATAATAATTTAAATGTTGAAACAACAAGTTTTTTTAATAAAAAACTCCACTAAATTATACTTTCTAATTTTTTTACGACATTATGAATCAATTTAATTAAATTTAACTATAAAAGTTAGTAAATTTGATAAAGTAGCAGTACCACTATCAAATAATATTCAATAGTAGGCAATCCTTTGGTTTCAAAAAATTCTTTTCATTATTTGTGGTGACAAATTAATTAGAAAACACCTTTTAAAGTGATTTGTATGTATTGTGATTTTGAATGATATTCTATCGAAAAAAATAGCTGATGCACATCTTTGTTTGAAAGGATTTTTGTTTTTTGTTTTTAGCAATGTAATCTACTATTTAATTGCCGCAAATCTTTCATTTAACTTGCTTATACTTCGTTATTTCAGAAAAAAAATATAAATTTTTATAACTTATTTATAGTAAAGGTAAAAGTTATTAAATATCAAATCGCAGTTTAATGTCACATAGTACATATTACATAAGAAAGTAAAATGATGTTTGAACAACCATAAGCAAACGCCTTTAAATATATCAGCCTACAAAATAAATGTTTAATTTAATATATTCATACATTTTATTGATTTTTTAATAAATCAAATGCTAAATTCTATTTTCTATTTATTTTTAATGCATAGAATGTATTATGTAAATTCTTATAATAAGAAATATCATCTAAAAACTAAATTTAATTTAAATGTAGAAAGTCTGATGCATTAAACCATTTTAATATCTAGCTTTTTGAAAATTTCCACACCTTCTTAAACAGTTATTAATAAATTTTGAAGGACATAGAAAATTTAGTGTGTTTATTTAAAACTCGGAAAAATGAAAGCAAACGATTTCAAAAAGAATTTCAATTAGCCCTCGGAGCAATTAAAAGCTAGAAGTTTTAATCACTTTTTAGGCAATGGGAAACTTTAAAACATTACCTTGGTTGAAATAATAATTTTTAATATGGGTAGGTCAAAATAAGCCATATTTTGTTTACCTGTCTCATATTTTTACTATTTTCTTATACCATATCTTTATTAACTCAATTTCAAATTATTTAACAAATTTATTATTGGCAAATCATTTGATTTGACAAAAATTGCTCATACTATTGAGATATAGTTTTTTAATTAATATACAATAATTTTAATCTTATAACTTTAAACAAACAATTCTTGTATAAATATAAATGTATTTATTTCGTGTATCTCGGAAACGTCTGTAACGATTTGGATCATATTTCCTGTTGAGTTAAGATTTTGCTTTTTAACTTTATCTATATCGGTTTCTTTCTCGTTAAAACGATATTTTACCCACACACACAAAAAAAAATAACTTATTTATATCTAGATATTGGAGCTTTTTATTATCTGCTCTCATCCGTCAATGCCATATAACATAAAATAACATAACATAACGCCGTCATGTTGCTATAGGATGATAACCAACTGTTACCTCAAACATTTTGTGAGATGGTTTAGTTTATTTTAGTTATATTAACGTCCAGTTGTAAAGCAACACTAGGTCTATTTTCTGACGGACATCGTAATTCTGAACTGCGGTCAGATGACAAGGACAACCTATGAGCTGGCACTCCCTCTCCACACCAAACCGCCCCAGCTCGAGGGCATTTGCCCCTAACGGATTTAACGCGCAACAGATCCGCTTACATGACGGTTGTTCGGTGGAATCGGGTCTCGAACCTCAGACCCTACGGTGAGGTGGTGCTAATTGATGTGAGATGACGCAAGATTGAAAAATATGCATGTCTTATCAGTATGTGATTTGCATTTAAATTTTTCTCCAAAACTCATGACTTTACTAAACAAACAAACAAAAAACTGCTGAACGAAGTTCAATCTTAAAGATATTAAATATAAAGTTAATAAAATATAACTATTATATTAATTAAAACTAATATTGGACACGGATCATTCTCTAAGCTATCTCCTTCAATTTCTTAGTAATTGCGATTAAAATTCGAAGGAAAGGTATTAAGCAATTTGATTTATATAGGAAACAAAAAATTAAGTACTCTAGTTTTATATATAGAGTTAATAAATACCAACAACACAATATCATCAACACATATTTATTGAAAATAATTAAAAACAAAACCGTATAACCAGGAACAAGAGATGTTTTGAGGAACAAATGCTTTGTTTCATATTCCAATCATTTAGCCCAAAATAAAACAATTAAGGACAGATTTATAAGACACAATCAATAGAATTATATATAAAAGAAGAATAATTTATACAGGCTTTTTACTTATGGAAAATTACAAATTACCACCATTGAACACATTATAATTTCCAAGTTTCGGAGATAGAAATAAATATCTTGAATGTAAATCAAGACAGTTCTTGATGTATGAAAAAATTCTTTCAAGACATACTGTGTCAGAAGCAATTATAATTTCCAAAATCTTAAATTTAGTAGAGAATTTTATGATAAGCTTCAAATTATTAAGAATAATATGAATGTTGGAATTAAGAACTCAAATGATTAATTTCCTTCATGTACCTGTCATCGGCAAATTGCAATCATGGTTATTGAAATTATCACCAAGCGAAAATTTTTATGGAACATTAAATCATAGTAGGCAAATTTCAAGTACAAAACGTAAATAAAAATCAAGTAAAGATAAATATATAATAATTTATTCCTCATTATTTCGTGGCGGAATAATTATATAGACGCTCATATTTTTTTCAAAGTATAAAATAAGTTTGTAGGTGCATAAAAATTGCCTTACACGAATACTTTTCTGAAAAAATTTGAACTCATTTTTGCGATTCTGTAGCGTTTTATTTAATTATTACGATTAAATAAATGTCGTAAATTTATAATTTTATTTTAACATAAATGGCAGTTCTTCTCAAATCAGACCTGGACTATTTTACAATAAAATTTTTAAAACAGAAGACCCATCTACTTATATACAGTTCTGAAGTCCTTAAAAATTAAGTGGGAAATGAAAGAGAAATAAAATGTTCGCAATGACAAGATGGAGGATTATATGATATTTGCCTCATTTATTATATATTTGATTCTAATAGTTGATGTAATGATTAAAATAAATATTTTAATTAATATGTTTCGATATCACGCTTATTATTTGTTGTTTTATTTGGATTGGCCCCAAATACTTCGGTGTGTAAGATATTTATAAAACAATGCTACGAATGCAATTGATACATGGCGTTTCATCAAGGTGAAATTTTTTATAAATGTTAAATAAAGGCTTTCTGAATTGTCTCAACTTTTCCTCGAAATAACTGATTTCAAAAATATTGCTTGTTCACAAAGCAAATCTAACTAGCTTCTGACCATAAGATATTTTCGCTTTAATATAATGGTATTATTTGCATATAAAATTAGGATTACCGCATAAATATTTATTTAGAAACTATGAAATCAATTTTATTTAATGAGACAGAGTATACACTCAAATATATTAAACAAATATGCAATATGTATCTAAATATGCAATATATTAAACAAAAAATACAAAATAGAAGAATAAAATTAAAACTAAAAATACGGTTATTCTTTTTTTTACTCCAGAAGTCCATTTATTTTTGACATTCCTGAATTAATATTTATGCAATCTTCTTACAGATTCCAGCAATAAACATAATTTATTTATTATCCAAATTTGGAAAGGAACAGCTGTTTGGGGGACAAAATTTCCTTTTAGAAACATGTAATTACGGTGACCTGTGGCATCACACTAGCACAGCTATGTCAAATACATCTATGATTCATTGCAACAACGGATAGTATTATTTCTACTGTTTTATATTTGTATTTAAATAATTATAAGGATTTGTAAAAATAACATATTGAAATGATGCATTTCAACTATAGGCATCTGTGACATTAAGAAAATTTAAATTATATTGAGGACATTCAAAATTGCTATATATTAGCATATAACTTCAATAATTAAATCTACCATATCCTGTGCATTACTCCATGCAATTAAACTTATATTTCGAAACCAATTTTATTATCGTATTTTGGTTATTGATTTGAAATGACAATTTACACATCAAGAAGGAGATAGAATCAATAAAATGTACACTCCCACCCCCTAAAAAAGATGTTTTGGCATTTAGAGTGTAACGCTGCTGCAGTAGTTTGGAGAATGATGAGAATCTTTTTCCAATCTTTCGAGATTATCTTCTTCAACCTAGGTATTAAGCTAGATAACCATTAGGATTCAATCTCCTTCCAGTCGAAACCTTACTTCAAAGTGTTTAAGAAATGGCATAAAAAATATTGAAATCTGATTATAAATGATTACGAGAGGAAAAGCTGTAAACACGATTAAAATTAATTTAGGAAATATAATATCAATCTAACATTTCAGAATGCGATTTACCATTAAAAATTCATAGTCTGGTGGTAAAAATTATTTAATAATCAAAATTCCAAAAACACACAGAAAAATTAATAATTAATCAATATTAATACATTTTCCGCTTTATAATACTGAGTAAAATATAAATAACAAATACATAAAAATAAAATTCCATGAAAGTATGCTGCTAAGTTTTTTTGTCTTTAAAATATGTACGATATTTCAAGAATAACCGTGTATACAAATATATTTCTATATGCATAATAAACATCTATAACAAAATCTTTAAAATTCTAAGTGAATCTTATTGATGGAATTTCCATATTCATATGATGGTGGAATTTCTATTTCATCCTTTAGTAAGATATTTTTTATTTATGAGATATTTTCCATTTCTTTTCCAAATATAAATGCAGTGGATATTTTTTTATCATGCATTAACAAGTGAACATTTTACCTGAAGTGCATTTGCCTTTCATGCGAGATCCTGAAGTCACAAAAATTTGTAACAGAGTTCTAGATACCACTATTCAGCCATCCCAACAGCTAAAAAGGAAGAATCATTCTTTCTCCTGTATATCCCCAAGGTGTTATCAGAATTTGGATATATCGGAAAGACGGATCTTCACTCTTCATTCTCTTGAGGTTCACCTCTTAGAATTATTTTTTCCTTTTGTTCGTGATGGAGAAATGCATCGATTTTTTTCGGTGAAGATGCAATACAACGCATTTTGCTTTAAGCTTAGACATATTTTCCAGTGGGATATATAGGCCTGATCTTTTTAGATTTTTAGGATAATTACATGGAATCCAAAATGGAAGATACAGTACTGAAATAAAAGAAGACTCTTGATAACCATTTAGGAAAAAAAAATTCTGTAAAATATATTCATCCTATATGATATTAAATGATGCGATATATTTGTAGGAAATATTTTTCATATTTGTAGAAATATTCCATAAACTATAGTGATTCCGAAGAAAAATTCTATTAAACGCGTATAAATTTCCAGATAATGGTAAAAACACAAGATCTATAATCATAAAATGAGAAGTTTAGGCATTTC
>JAPMOR010044187.1:23847-35426 GCA_026543865.1 Argiope aurantia
ATATTATAGCAGTAAAAATTAGTATTCGTAAGTATTTAAGTTGGATTTCGTTCGTTTATTTTCAGTGTATTGAAGATTAGAAGCAGAGAATAATAATAATAATAATAAATATCTTGCTGTACTCACGTCTAATTAGAATGCTTTTGCTTGGCGACGTTTGAAGTACTTCAAATCATTTTAATTATCATTAAATCAGATCATTTTTATTTGATACCTACGTGGTTTCTCCTGACGTCATAATGCTAATTGGCAATTCTTTGATTCCTAAATGAAAACTATTCACTTAAATTCCAGCTTTTAGGGGACAAAACTTATTTCATTGAAATATGGTATTGACATACCTAAAAGGTGCTTTTACAATGCTTTGGTTGCAACAATATTTAATTCCCATTCTATTAGGTATATCCGAAACTTTGACATCCATGTACAAAAAAAAGCAAAAGCGATTGTTTAATTATATGTATTAATCGATATTTACAACAAAATGAATTCTTTATTGCCATCAAAATCCCAGCGTTTAAATTGACTTTTGGGGGTTATTAAGTTTTCCAAAATATAAATATTAAGATCTTATAAATATTATGCTTATATATTCAGATTTCAAGTCTATTTAAACATATACCAGCATTATGACGGACATTATATATAAAATAGTTTACAGCAATGGACTTAAAACTGTTAAGAGTTTTGATGAATAATATAACAGAAAAGAAATGAAATATTAAAAATTTTCTGCAGAAAAAATGCTGATTCAGGAACCGAACATTTGCTTCATCTAAAAGTTCCCTGGATAAAGTGGTATCGTTATAGTTGCATATTGAGAGATAATGCAGTAAAGAAGGATACATAATTTCACATTAGGGCATGAATAAAGCTACAATCAAAAACGTTACAATGCTTAACGTTAAAGTAAACAAGCAAACAAACGTTATTAATGTAAAAAGAATATAATCACATTAAAAATTGTCGCTTTCATAGTAATGTTTATTATAACTGTTTTCAAATTTAGAATTTTAAGAATTAATAATTTTTGCATGTTCATTGCAATATATATATGTACTGAGATAGAAAATAGAGCAAGCTTGAAACATAAACATGTTGAATTGATTCGCCTTATCAGTTTTTATACTCCGTACAATCATTACCCTGTTGAAGAACTCCAGTGACATGGTTCTGGTATGCTGTGGGGTTTAGTTATCTCTACACCGATTGCGGTACATACTTTCTGTTGGTGGATTGGATCGTGGTTGTAATGGCCTTAAAAAGGAAATTTCGGTTTCTCAATTTTAGGTATCATGATGATATTCATTAAGTTGAACATCAATTAATTTTTCTACGATCTGAAAAAAAGCATTGTACTACTAAGAAAAAGTTGGTTTTGGGTTTTAATATAATTTGAATACAATTATTTAGAACTGTAAATGAATGTTAAATAAATTGATATTTGTTCTGGATCCAGAGTTATTTTATAATGTTTACAATAAAGATCGATAAGAATTATGCATGACATAATTTTTTTTAAATCAGCATTTATTATACATAAATAATATATATTTCTTACATTGTAATGATAATTTAAATTATAAATGAATTTCATGAGAAAATTATGAACAAAAATTTAACAACAAAAATTGAAATGTGATGAACTATAACTGTTTTCATTACCGCGTCTCTTTGCTGAAAATCAATGAAGGATATTATCGCATAGTTGAAGTTAGCGTAGATAAACCATGTGTTAACTTAAGTCAAAGATAACGCTCTCTAATCTCAATTCGAAACTTTATTCAAGGAACTAAACCTTTCATCCGTTTTTATCCACAATGCGAAATGACTAGAATCTTCCAGATTTAGAAAGATGCAGAAATTCATTCAAAGAAGGAACATTCTAGAACAAACGAGAAATGACATAAAGTAAATCAATAACAAAGCAATTTTTAGGCAAATTGCTTGCAGTCTGGTCCGAACATACTAACTATCGCTTTCAGTTCGTAGCATTCTACCACTGGTTGATTTAGCCTGCGCCAAATTAGAACAAGTTTCGTTACAATATAAAAGCAGAAAAATGACTTTTATCGGTAATCTTCCTGATTTCCTCGCTCTTTAATAAGCATTAAGGATAATTTGTTAATTTAAAACACAAAATACACAAAAGCCGTTTTGAAAAAAAATGAAATATACAAGTTTTATTAATTGACAAAAAAACGATAGTAAATTCTGTAGCATCTACATAGAAAATAATATGAATACTGATATTTTTAATGCAAAAAGTACAAAAATTTCCTGGATATGATCAAATCGACCCGACCTTAATACTTCAAGAGTTGATGTAAAATTCTATTAAAATGAATAAAATCCTTAAATAATCAATATTTTTTTAAAATCCTATTAAAACACTGGATGTAACAATATGTTCTTTTGAGTATTATATAATTCCAAAAAGAATAAAATACGTAATAATGTATATCTTTTTTCATCCTTACATTTGTTATCCAATGCAAATGATTTAGACAGATTTGTTATCAAAATATCTTGAAATCACATTTAAAGTCCAATCTTTGAAAAGCAGTACTATCCTTCTAAATATTTTATTCAGATTTAAAGAAAAATTAGATCATGATGAAAGAAATATCTTCAAAGCTGTCGATATTTTCAGTATTTATGGAGTAAAAGTCTTTTACATCGTATAGTGTATGTCAGACGTAAAGCCTATTTAAATAAAAATGTACCAGATATTTCATAGTGTTGTGGATTTGTTTGTCTCAGAAGGATTTATCTGACTGTTTTATCTATAAAAAATATACATTTGGGAAAAACTATAAAAAAGTTTTTTTTTAATTGGTATTATGTCTGGCGGATGTCTGTGTAGTAATTCTTTTCTATATTAAAATCCAAAAACACAATTACTCTCCAAAGATTTTCTCACAAAACTTATAACTCTGTGCATTCTACAATCTATACTTATAATAAAGCTCAATGTGTGTGTGTGTTGGCGCTCTACAGGATAGACCATTCAACCTACAGCTCGTGTATACCTTGGAGGTCGGGAGTGTGCACCTGCTGGAGGTTATTTTTTCGAATTTTTAATTAGAATTTTATTTATTTAAAAATTAAGCGAAATTTTGGCGTATTTCTGCTATAACTTCCGAAAATATTACCGCTCAAAAAAATTTTTAACATAAAGTTAAAGATCAAAATTTTATCTTGTAAATGATACCAATGATTTAACTTTAAAATTAAATTTCTATTTTTAATGATTTTTTAAATAATATTTTAACTATATTTTTCGACAATTTTTTTCGTACAAAATAAAAATAAAATTTAAGCTGCATGAGCACGTTTCGCATTCATAGGAAAAAATTAGCTTTTTTTTCAAAATGTTGCCGTCACATTGATTAAAGTTCCAATTAAAAAAAAATTAAATATTTTTGGAAATGAAATCTGCCAAAATATAATTTTCGGCACGTGTTTGTTGGAAAAGAAACAAATATGAAATATTATTTTTTCTAAAAAATAAATTCAAGGAAAATTATTATGATCTTTTACACTCTCTATACAGCTTGGTTATTTAGTCCCTGACCAATCCCTGATGTTTAATGACTCATAAAATAATGAAGATATCAATAAACTTATAGCATTTATTGATGGAATAACTCATATATTTTCCTTTTCAGGTTTGAATATTTTTACTTTTGTAAATATCGTCTGCGCGTGTGGTTAATTTCAGATAATTTCATTTTCTAGTCTAAATAAACTGTTCTAAATATCGTCTGCTTATTAATTGCTTTTTTCTCTCTTTTGTTTTTGGCAACTATTGAAATGTTATGTTTACTTTTGATGTGTTTGTTCTATGTAGTACTTTTGTATTTGATGTTTTATTCGTGCGGATATTAAGGAGAATGCATACACCACAAGAGAAAGCACAGATTTTATGGTGGTAACAAAGTTAATTTCCAATCAACTAAATCACTGACTTTTAAGAGTTATCTTCCAATCACTTAAACTGACTGATTTATGAAAATTTGAATATCACTATTCAATAAAAAAAGGATAATTTTTAAATTTTCCATCGATCGCTTCAAAGAAAATACGCCAATCAGCGCGCAGGTTTCTCAAGATTACTTGGCCCAAGATTAGGAAAATGTTGAGTTTTTCTAAATTTTTAACATTTAAAACTTCATAAATAAGTCTTAGTTGATTGTGGAAAATAGAAACATTCATTCATTTATTTAAAATTTGGTGTGTCCAGAATATTTCTCAGAATATGATACCTTACTGCATTAAATGTAGACTTCATAATTTTTGAAATATATTTATAGGCCGGAACAAAATATTATTATTGATTTCATTTCAATCCTTTTGAAAGCAAAACTAAAAACTGAATTTTATGCTGAATCTCAGAAATTTTTGTTGAATTATTGTTTGAGATATTACATAAATGATGAAAAATATTTTGTAGTTAACATAAGACTTAAATACCGAGTGATTCTGTTTGTAATACTCACATTCAATAATAATAATAATTAATAAATAACAATAATGATGATAAATAAAATAAAACGCTTGGTATTATTAAAAGATATCTTAATATTAATTGCAATTTCATCATTTACATTTTGAATTAAAGAAGTTTTGCCGGAAATGACAACAAATTAGCAAAATATATATAGTAAATTGAACGAAACGATCTAAACAGTATAAGTTTGGTATGGCTATCAAAATTTGAAGATTAAAAATGTTTTGTTTGAGAATCCTTTAAGAGACCAGTTACTTAAAATATTTAATTGAAAATTGTAGCGAGCGGTAATACTGGCGAACCGGCTGGTCGCCAAAGGCGGCTAGTAGTAAAATAAAATGCCGTTAATATCAAGTAGTTTGGAAAAAGAGGTTAATTAATTTAATTTAAAACTCCTTCAAAAATTCTTATTTAGTATATCCAGATGAGACGATTCTTTAGGAGAAATGATTTTGTTCAATGAAATTCTAAATATCAATTTTTTTTAATTAGAAATCATTTAAAAGATTTTAACAGTATTAAGTTCCATTATACAAGCTAAGAATAATGTAAATGTGAAGATTCATTGAAAATAAGTCTATTTTATTATGATAAATTTATTTAAAAATCATCTGTTTTATTAAAATTGTTTTAAACTAAATAATTTATGTCTACTCCTTAAACATAAACGTTATATATTAAAGCCTTGAACTGATGTATAACATTAGTTCACTAGAATCAGATCCATTACTTTAAAATAGAACAAGACCACACCCAGTATACTGAGAGAAAATTGATTGTTGTGTTAAACAGCAAAATTTACTCACCCAGGATTTAACAGATAATAAAGAAATATATAAATTATGGGAATTTCCTTTTCAAAGTATAAGAGTATAGTTATACATACAGGACAGGCGTAATTAGTAGATATCATAATAATATTAAATCTATACTTAAAGCGCTCTGCTGAATAATGCCAGCGATATTGTCTTTTCTCAGCTCTGAAAACATTTCGACAATAATAATCTGACTGTAATTCTCTCCACAGTTCTCACACTTGCGGTTCCCAGCAAGCTTATGATTGGATATCCTATAGTCTATAACATTTGATAAAGTAAAAAAAAAATGGCTCTATCGATAAAAATTTCGATTGTCACGCATGAATCTTGGTAACGGGCTTTTTAACCCAAGGCATATATAATTAAATACTATATAGCGGATATAATTTAAATATTATATCTGCCACAAGGAAACAAGGAAAGAATAGAGAAAAACGTTTCCTAGATTGTTTCCCCTTTGTTCAAGGATAATTGATTGTTCATACATAATAGGAAATACGACAATAGATAGTTACATACATATATAAAAATATAATGGAAAGTTCATAGATAGATTGTAAACAAGAAGATGTTTTAATTTTTGACATAATCAGCAAGAATATGATCATATAATTACGCTATATAATAATGCGATTTATTTAAAAATAAAGTGAAAATTCTGTGATATAAAGGTCAATCTAGAATCATGAAGTTCAATAACATGAGTAGCATTAAATATTAAACGATTAATTAAAAATAAGAAAGAAATAATGAAATCCAAATTTAAATTCATTTGTTATTTATCAACATTCCTTTATTCATTTGTTATACAAAATAGTTCTACTAACTGTTGAAATAAGCTCACATAATATAAATACTTTTCTTGCTGTTTATAAATTTATATAAAACCTTCACGGTATATTTGACGTTTCTCATTACCTATAGATTCGAACTTACAATAAGGCCGATATCACAATGATAATAACACTTACCGGACGTATTAAAATTCTGATTCCTGAATAAATATAATTTTATCTACAAGTTAACCATTAGCAAGCAATTAGCATAGTTACAATTATTGATGTTGGAGTAGTGGCTTTTCTGACAAGAATATAAATATAATACAAATATCAAAAATAATCTAAAGAATCCATCTGAATCGAACACTTATTAAGCATTGCATGCCAAGGTTACAAAATAAAATGGAGCTAAATTTATCTGAGATTCAATCCAATCCTAATAACATAGGATTTGTCTCCGTTTCTTCCGGCAACATAACGAAATTCAGCAAATGCAATGACCTTTAGTCATCTGCTGAAGTCTACTATCCTTCTGATGTTATCTCCGTCCTATTCTGCTCGATCTTCAGTTTACCATCTGCCAAAAAAAAATCTTCTACTTTTCTGGGAAACCCATCTCCTCATTAGTTTGGCACTCTGTTTTGCGAAACCATCTCTCCTTCTATTGACCAGTTCATTTAGAATCCTGTAAACGCAGAGGATAAATTGCCATAGTAGCTCAATCCTCCTGAGAGGACCAAGAAGCAACCCCGAATTAGTCACTCAACCCCGGGTAGATGTGTTTCCCCATAAAAAGAATCTTCTGAATTATGGTTGCAATGTTTCTCCATTTCTCCTCACCAATCGTCTTCAAAGAAACAAAAATAAAGAGATTAGATATATAAATATATTGTACAACGTAAGCCATCAGATAAAGAAAGATTGTTCTGGAGACAATAAAATGAAGAAAGAAAATCAATAACTTCAGAACAAAATTTCAAGTGGATTTCACATTGTACCTTTGGAGGATTTGAGCACAAAATCAAAAAACTAAATGACTGTCAATCGATAAATGTCTGGCTCATACTTGTTAAGATACTCAATGTTGCAACACGGAAGGCTTTCTTTGTAATTGACCTCATCATTACTTTCTGTTGAAATAGGAGATGTTTTGGATGCACATTGCATTTGGATTCCCTTTTAAACCTCAGAGAGACGAAGATGTGTTTTGGGGTCTTTCATGCTCTATTCAGAAGCAAATAATAGTATATTACTTGAGTATGCATAGGCAAATTATTTTTAAATTTTTAAGATAGATAGAAAAATGTTTAAAAAATATTTTCTTTCATAAACAAAATGAGCAACTAATAATATAAATATAATTGGGCACTGATTGTTTTAACCAGACCAATTGAGAGAATTTCCTATTTCCAATTGTGCCAATAGATATGTTGTAAATAATGCAATAAACGATTTACAAGCATTTTACCTAAGTAATTAGGTACATAATTTCATGTCATCGATAGCATGTTTGATAGATTTAGCTAACATTTTATTGTACTCGAAAACAAATAATAAAAAAAAGAAATGCAATATAAAGCTTCATTTTTTTTGGAGAGTGGAAATAAGTAAATATGTTCAAATATAAATTATATTTTTCACGCTGGAATACCAAGTGATACATGAAATATACTACATGTTTCATCCGTATAAAGATACATTTACCTGTAATTTCAAAATGCACAAGAATATTACTTTATCTTTATGATACAGTTATAATGGACAGAAATATATATATATATATATACTATAAAATAATATATATTCTAAACAGAATATTTAATAGTATCGTGGAGACATCGTAAAATAACTTATGCTAATAGGATTAATTCCGATATATTTTGATGTAGGCTGTGATACCCATAAGATGAAGAGTTAAGCCACTGAGTAAGATAATAATGCTAGATAGGTCATTTCAAGCCTCATTTTAGGGTTGATTTGACCCTCTCATTATTAACCTATCCTCACTTGACTGTGTAAGTTCTTTACTCTCGATTAGGATTCTGTTGTAAACGAAAGGTGTAGAATGAAAAGCGAGTTATCATCAAACATGTTTTGGGAGGAGAAGTGTCAGCAAATTCTTAAATTCTTTGTGCAGTGAGCATTTAGCAACTGAATAAGGAATTCTAAAGCCCCCCCTTTTTTTTGTTCGTCATTACCGTACTGCCTATAGGAACAAACGTACAAGCTTTAACCCTTAACTGAGGAGGTGCGATTTACAAGACCGCATTTTCTTTACACCAAAATAAAATTTTCTAATGAAACTATTAGTATGAAAATAAGCCAATATATTTTTCTGCAGATATATTTCAAATCTGCAAATATTTTTCTCGATAGATAAATATGTTTTAGAAATTTTCCAAAATATATTATCATTGAAAAAATTAATTGCTTTTGGTACATACAATTTCTTATCAAACATAAATAATACACTTGAAAAAATCATATTATTTTTTACTATATTATTTTTTAAATCATATTTATTTTTCGAGTATACAAAGATGTATAGAGAACAATCTTGTAGAGAATTCAACAATTATTGAAAAAAATGACAATGGGTAAAATTGATTCCCGGTAGCACGGCTTTCGAGGGTCTTTTTTACATGCAGGTTAAGTACTGATATAAAAATCAATAGATAAATTCAGTTGATATTTCTTTTGGTATATTAATATATTTCAGAATTTTTTTTTCAAAATATATTATTATTAGATAATTTAATTGTATTTGAACATACATATCAGAATCACTTGAATACAAACTTTCATCGAAAATAACTTCTGAACAGTTACCCTCATTACTGAATATACTTTCTGCTTCATTTAAAGGTATCTGGAGCTCTGATTTATAACGAGGATCAGTAGTTGGAGGATTTTGCGAGGACCAAGTTTAAGAATCATCTGCTAAGCCTTGTATAATACTAGAACACTAAAAACGATGCACGATCTCACAGACGTCGAGCAAAGAAATGCCTTAAATATTTTAAAAAGCATCAGCTAAAACCCGTTGAAAAAGTACATGTATAATGAAGCTCACGAAACAAGAAGCTACAGGGTCAATCCATTCGATTGAATTAAAAATGGAATAGGGGTACCGAAAGTCCATCCTTAGCGGTCTGAGATATTGCAAGTTCCCAGTTAAGGGTTATTGGAAACTGTATCAATCAGTTAGTGACTTTATTTTCTTTCCTCAAATAATCGTAATCGTAATTAAAAGTGCAACGAATGGACTAGCCCACTTCATCACTTTATATTTTAAAACCCATCTACATGCAGCTGTGTGGATCAAGTGTACCTTCAGGAGTAAAAGGGTTAAATATTTTTTCATGAATTGAATTTTTTTTAAAAAAACTCTAGAGTGACATGTAATTTTATATTGGGTATTGTAAACAGTGAAATGTAAAATTTCTTTAAGTTATATTAATGATGATATGAAGGATGGTATTTAATCATTTTCAACAAAATAAACATGAACAATATTTATAAAAATAAAATATTTCTTAATATTCTATTAGTAAATGAATTTCAAGAAAACTGAACACTCTTGGTTTAAACAATTTCTTATAAATTCTTAAGGTTTCAAAAAATAACTTTATCTGAAAATAATACCTTTAAAAATCTAAAAGAATAATAATAAATGCTTTATAGTCTTTGTCACAGAAAATCAAGTGACTTAAGTTACAAAAAAGAATAAAGAAGATATTTCATCAATATAAAAATAAATTAAATAGTAATATTAGATAAAATAATCTAGAAGAAATCCTGTTTTCTGATTAATGGCGGAAATTTAAGCATTATTTTACATGTCGGGTATTGCAAACAGTGAAATATAAAATATCTTCCAGTATAGTAATGATGACGTGAAGGGTAGTATTGAATCTTTTCAACATAATAAACATGAGCAATGTTTATAAAAATGAAATATTCCTTTATATTATACTAGCCGCCTTTGGCGACCAGCTGGTTCACCAGTATTAACGCTCACTACAATTTTCAATTGAATATTTTAAGTAACTCATCTCCTAATAGATTCTCAAACAAAAAATTTTTAATCTTCAAATTTTGACAGTCATTCAAAACTTATATTGTTGATTAGATCGTTTCTTTCAATTTACTATATATATTTTGCAAATTTGTTGTCATTTCCGGTAAAACTTCAAATTTAATTTAAAGTGTAAATGATGAAATTGCAATTAATATAAAGATACTTTTAAATAAAACCAAGCGTTTTATTTTATTTATCATCATTATTGTTATTTATTTATTTATTATTATTACTGAATATGAGTATTGCAAACAGAATCGATCGGTATTTAAGTCTTATGTGAACTACAAAATATTTATCATAATTTATGTAATATCTCAAACAATAATTCAACAAAAATTTCTCAGATTCAGCATAAAATTCAGTTTTTAGTTTTGCTTTCAAAAGGATTGAAAATAAATCAATAATAATATTTTGTTCCGTCCTATAAATATATTTCAAAAATTATGAAGTCTAAATTTAATGCAGTAAGGTATCATATTCTGAGAAATATTCTGGACACGCCAAATTTTAAATAAATGAATGAATGTTTCTGTTTTCCATGATCAACTAAGACTTATTTATGAAATTTTTAATGTTACATTTTCATAATCTTAGTCCAATTAAGCTTGAGAAACCTGCGCGCTGATTGGCGTATTTTCTTAGAAACGATCGATGGAAAACCTAAAATTATCCTTTTTTATTGAATAGTGATATTCAAATTTTCATAAATCAGTCAATTTAAGTGATTGATTTAGTTGATTGGAAATTAACTCTTTTTATTTAAAATATTAGTGTTTCAAGAACATTTTGTTATTCGTAATTTCCACAGCAGAAGCTTAATGTAAAATCATAAATTCGTTATTTATTAGATCATTTATTAAATCAAGTTACATAAAATATAATCATTTTCCATTTAGACCATTTTAGCAGATCTGTGACTTATTAAAGGTTTACAAATCAGTTTTGTGGCCCTGATTTGAATGGATATCCTGTTAATTTTAAGCAAAACTTGCCTTAAAATATAACTGATTTATTGGATTAATAATATAGAGAGTGTAAGAGATCATAAAATAATTTTTCTTGAATTTATTTTTTAGAAAAAATAATATTTCATATATGTTTCATTTTCTACAGACACGTGCCGAATATTATATTTTTGCAGATTTCATTTCCAGAAAGATTTAATTTATTTTTAATTGGAGCTTTAATCAATGTGATGGCAAAACTTTGAAAAAAGCAAATTTTTTCCCATGAATGCGAAACGTGCTCGTGCAGCTTAAATTTTATTTTTATTTTGAAAGAAAAAAATAGTTGGAAAAATATAGATAAAATATTTATTTAAAAATTCATTAAAAATGTAAATTTAATTTTAAGGTTAAAACATTGATATCATTTAAAAGATAAAT
>JAPMOR010044188.1:0-37008 GCA_026543865.1 Argiope aurantia
AAACCTTCTCAACTCCGATATACTCTTTGGTATTGGGTACTCTCTAACGCCTCATTTCTTTTTATTTCACACGGAGTCGTATCTTCTCCATTTATTATTTATTAAATAGCTTGCCCAAAATGAAAAAAGTAGCCAGTGATTCTGGAATGAGGAAAACAGTGCCGTATAGCATTATACGCTGCAACCTCAAAATCTATCTGGATTGCAGCAGGCGAAAATTCAATAGATTTAATGGCTAAAGTGGATTTAATAGCATCAAAAACTTTAATGTATGTTTCTTCTGTTTTATTTGATAAAAAACAATATATAATCTTGAAGCTTTGGCCACCAAATTCACCGTGTATTATATACACCTGGTAAAAGCTATTTGATGCTGATTTAAAAATCCCGTCCATGTATACTTTGAAATTTCTTGCTCTCATGAACCTTTGTAAATAATTTATATCACAGGTTATCACTATTTTCTCCCATCTAATTTTCTATGGAAGAGAAAGCTATTACCCTTTGGTAAATTAAATTCACCAACATCGAAATTAGCAGAATCCAAAATACCTGTAAATGGCATAAAGATAGCTTTCCATCTATATATTGATGGTTTTAAGATATCAAAAGATACAATCTGTGATATACTTCCAACATTTACTCCATAGTTATCCTGAAGGGTTCTAATGACTCTGTTATAAAGTTCATTTGATGATACAAATGGCGAATGTACAATATCAATATATATAAAAAGTTTGAATTTTTGTTTTTATTTATTTTTCAACCCTTCTTTTTTTAGGAATTTGAAAAGTTTGTGATGATAAATCTTAAAAAAAACATATATATTAGAAATGAAAACGTTTTTTAGCCTTATAAATATAGTGATTTTAACAATTTCATATTGTTTTATATGTATTTTATATACATTTTACATGTAAAAAGAAAGCTTTTGAATTTTTTAATCGTTCTAGAAATTTCTAGAAGAAAAATAAAGTAATCTTTTATCAAATAAATTCTATAAAACAGCATAAGACTTATAAAAAAGCATTTTAAAGAATCTAAAAAAGCAATCAAATTATATTTATGTAATTTTGAGGTCAATATTCTTTCTCAAAGCGTATAAAAAGAATTTATTTTTATAAACAAAAGCTTTCTTTTTAATGTTAAATGTATATAAAATACATACAAAACAATATGAAAGTGTTAAAATCAATTTATTTATAAGGCTAAAGAACGTTTTCATTCTTAATATATGTATTTTTTTTAAGATTTATCATCACAAACTTTTTAAATTTACAAAAAAAGAGGGGTTAAAAAATAAATAAAATTGAAAATTCAAACTTTTTATATATATTGATTTTAAAAATTTAACCCTAAGAAAATATTATGGCAAATAAAAATGTTAACCATAAACCATTATTAAGTGGCACAAGGACGAGCATCAGAGAAGCGTTTTTATGCTCAGGCCGTCTTCCTGTTAGTACCGCCACACTGTTTTAGCTTGAAACATATGTTTAAAAAATAAACATATAAGAAAATTATTATAAATAAATATGTTTAATCCCAACACCCCAGAATCATCAAAAAAGAGCTACACTCCAGCATACCTTAAGATAGGCGTTCGCTTATAAGGAAAAAAAATTATCTTTTTTTTTTTTTTTTTTTTTTTTTTTTTTTAAATCTTAATTTATAACAAACTAGCAAAGCTACCTGTTCTAAGAACAGAATATTTTATCTACAATTCCCGTCCATTCTTGACATACAATTTATATTTACTTTTATTTTATGCAAGAGCTAGCAAATAAAGATTTTGACAAACATAATTTTTACAAAAAGTCAAAGCCATAAAATTGAATCAAAAACAGTTAGAATATATGTTAAAATATTTAAAAAAATTAGTTAAACACAAATATACAACTAATTTTATTTATTAATCATTGATATGACCTTTTTACTTTTGTAGAGTTTTCTTAAATTTTTCTAAAATAGAGGTTAAAAATTAAATTTGAAATCCTTTTATTAATATGATGATGATGACTAGCAGAGCTACCCGTTCTAAGAACGGTTATTCGTTATGTCTGTACAGAGGTTATGCTTCCTCGACATGTCTTAAAAGCAAGACTGTACATTTACGAAATTGAAAAAATGTTTTTCTCCTAATATTTCAAAGTTACATCAAAAATACTAAAAAGATGCATCTCTGAACTTAAAATTCATTATTAAATCTAAAAAATAAAATATATTTTCATTTTAGACATTTATAGAGTATTTTAAATTTAAGTGCTTTTTTAAATGTACGGGTTAAAAATTATAAAAATAAAAATTTGAAATCCTTTTATTAATATGACTAGCTTAAGCTAACCCATTCTTAGAATGGGAGAAAAAGATAAATAAATACATTTAAGTATCTAACTGACGTTTTCATACGTTTTTTAATCTATTTTGACATACCATAATGTTATTGCTTGTAGACAACATAAAAAGTCTTTAAAATGTAAAAAAAATAGGGTTAAAAAATAAATAAAATCGAAGATTCAAACTTTTTATATATACTGATAATTGTGAAAAAATCACAAAAAATTAAAAAAAAGAGGGGTTAAAAAATAAATAAAATCGAAAATTCAAACTTTTTATATATAGTGATGATTATATATATAATTATATATATTGACTAGCTAAAGCTAACCCATTCTAATTGTCAATAATTGTTTCATTTGTCTCATTGTGTATTTGCATGGGTTAGAAAAATAATAAAATTTTAAACACTATTGTAAGTTTACGCAAATACCACGACATCTCTCTCCCTAAAAAAAATCGATCTTTTTTAAGTGAGATTTATTTACTCTATATTTCTTACCTCCTTTCACAACAATATATGCATCTTTGTTGATGTTCCTTAGGATTTTATATTCACCTTCCCAGTTTGCAAGCAATTTGTTTGAATTCGGCTTCCGAAAGATTAAGACTTCATCACCTATCTTATAATCATTTTTTGCTTGAATTTTCAGTTTAACAATATTTTTACTATATTTCTGGAAGTTTTTGTCCCTTTGTTTTGTTAAAAATTCCTGTGAAATTTTTTGTTTGTAATATTAAGTTCTTTTTCAATGTTTAATATCGGTAATCTATGAAATTTAAATACAAAGGGTGAGGTATTTAAAGCTCGATGAAAAGATATATTCATCGCCTGAGTTGCGTTTCTCACCACTCTTTCCCACGATAATTTTCCAAAATTCGATAGTTTTTTAATTTTATTCCATAGTGTTTCGTTTGCCCTTTCTACGCAACCCATTGTTTCGTGATGGTAAGGTGAATTGAATTCCCATTTAAATTCAAATCTTTTTGCTAGATTTGTTATCTTTTTATTGCGGAATTCAAGACCGTTATCTGAAAGTATTCTCTTAGGAACACCATGTTTATCTACAATAAGCTCTTTTATAGCTCTTGCAACTTCGTTTCCTTGTTTGTTTTCTAAAACTTTTGTTTCCATCCATTTGCTGTAATGATCTATGCAGACAAGTATAAACTTATTCCTTTCTTTAAATTCAATTCTTCCTATTAAGTCAACCTCCCAAAGGTCGTTAGGAGACATAGACAGTATAACACGGTTTTTCGTATTTATTTTTGCATTTCCAGCCTTATTGCAGACTTCACATGATTTACAGTATCTATCGATGTCTTTTATAATATTTGTCCAGTTATATTTTTGTAACAACAGAAATTTCATTGTTTGCGAAGACCCATGGCCACTTATTATATGATATTCTTTTAAAATTTGTTCTTTCTTATCTACTATAAAATCTTCAGAAATCGCAAAAACAATATTACTCTTAACTCCTAAAGACCTACTAAAACTGTCAGCCGCATTATTTTCACCTTTTATATATTCAATTTTAAACTGAAATTCCTGCAATTTCATCGACCACCTAAGCAATCTACTGGTAGGATTTTTACATTTCCATAAATACGTCAGTGATTTATGATCAGTACGCAAAATAAAAGGCTTTCCTAACAAATAATGTCTATAGTTTTCGATCCCCTTTACAACTGCTAACAACTCTTTATCGGTAACTGAATAATTGTTTTGACAATTACCAAATGTTCTGCTAAATGCAGAAATCATTAATTCTTTTCCTTTATCATCTCGCTGAGCAAGAATCGCGCCATAACTCTTCTCCGAAGCATCATTTGTTAAAATAAATTCTTTTGAAAAATCCGGCTGTTGTCTAGTTGTATGTTCCGTAATAGTTGATTTTATTTTTTTAAATGCTTCGTTGGATTCTTCCGTCCAATCGATCTTTTTCTGACTTCTTTTTGTCTCTCCTTTCAACAAATTATTTAAGGGTGCTGTTATCAAAGCATAGTCTTTAATAAACTCTCTGCAATAATTCATGGATCCTAAAAATGATCTTAACTCTTTTATATTAGATGGTCGGGGAAGAGTTCTTATTGCTGCTATTTTATTTGGATCTGGTCTGATTTGACCCATTGATACCATATTACCTAAGATCTTAATTTCGCTTGCAAAAAATTTGCACTTCTTCTTGTTTAAAATTATTCCGGCATTCTTGAGCCTCTCAAATACAATTCGAACATGTTCCTTATGTTCTATTTCATCGTTTGAAAAGATGATAATATCATCAAGATAAGGTAACACAAAAATACCAAGTTCTTTTCTAAAGATATTATCCATGCACCTTTGAAATGTTGCTGGTGCATTGCATAGTCCGAAAGGCATCCTATTGAATTCATATAAACCATTTTTCCAGGCAACCGCCGTCTTTTGTTTGTCTTCCTCTGCCATAGCTATCTGATAATACCCTGAAGTAGCATCCAATGTAGAGAATATTCTGGCGTTAGACAAATTGTCTAAAATTTCATCAATTCGTGGTAGTGGGTACTTATCTTTTACAGTTAACTTATTGAGTGCCCTGTAATCTATACACATTCTAATCGTAACATTCACACATTCTAATCCGGTTTTGAAACCGGTACTATTCTAGCACACCATGTACGTTTGCTTTCACGAATGATTCCAGTATCCAAATTTCTTTTTATTTCTTTTGTAATCGCTTCTTCATAATTGTACTTCTTCATAATGTAATGTTCCTTTGATACACAGGAAGGCTGTCATGTGTATTAATTCGATGTTCAACTTCCGTACAAATGTTCATTTCGGTTATTTCTGTTCCAAACATTTCAGCGTATTCTTGTATCAATTCTTCTGAATTTACTACCGAAACTATTTTTCCCTCAACAGTATTTTCTCTCCTTTTAAAGTAATCAGAAAACACTTTTCCAAACGCCATTTTATTCCTTTCCAACGTATCCACCCCTATAATCGCATGCTCTGGCTTATCTTTAACTATTAGAGGAGAGAATCGCATTACCATTTTTTTATAAATAATCTCTAAGTTTAATGCTCTTCCTATAATTTCCAAGGGACGTCCCCCTGCTGTAAAAACCTCACCAATATAAGGGACTACCTTTACGTTACTTGACAACAGTTTTTTTGTTTATAACAGATATATCAGCTCCAGTATCAATCAAGCATTTAGTTTTTATTTTATTAATGGTCATAACCCTAAGAAAAGGATTGTCTTGAATAGAATTTAAAAAACAAGAATAAATAGAAGTATTTTTATTCTTTATCTCCTGATTCTCATCATCTGAGAGCATCTCTGTTTCCTCAATTTTGTAAACTCGCCTATCCTGAATTTTCTTTTTAATAATCCAGCCGTTACTTTCCAATTTCTTTTTTGTATAACATCTGTCAGTTCCATGATTTCCTTCACCATGTATGACACAAAACCATTTTTTTCATTAATCTTCTTTTGTCCACCCGATAGTGCTTTTTCCAACTTATTAACAGCTTTTTCAGGAAAAGCCATCCATGCTATCTCCTCTGCATTTTTTAGAAATGAATCCTAATCTCTAGCTTCACGCGAAAATTGGAAAAGAATACCTCTTAATTCACCTGGTGCTTTAGATATAAATTGCCTTAGCAGGGATTTCCAACTTAAGCATCCTCTCTCAACTATAATAGAAGCGTTCGTCAACAACTCAAGATATTCTTCATAGTTATATATGTATTTAGTTTCCAAAAGTCGGTTCAATGCTTCATACGTGATTTTTTGAGTTGAAAACCTAGCCTTTATAGAACTTACCAAGAATTCAAGTCCAAAGTCTAACCCATAAGCCCCAATAAAAGAAGTAGACCAAGTTAAAGCTTTCTCTTTCAGCGACAAAAGAATGACACGTTTTGTGTCGTCATCCGATAAACCACCTACTGTTGTGGTCCTTATGGTATCTTTCAACCATGCATCAATGTTCTCTACATGAGTTCCACCGAACTTTTCGACGCTTTTCATCACTGTCGCCATGTCAATAATTGTTTCATTTGTCTCATTGTGTATTTGCATGGGTTAGAAAAATAATAAAATTTTAAACACTATTGTAAGTTTACGCAAATACCACGACAGGAATAATTCAGAAAACACATGCTGTGATGTAATCTATTTTTTAGTTGCTGTTTTTTCTTGTTTTGTCTTTAATTAAAGTTATTTTATTTATAGTTTATATAAAGATAGCAGTAATTTTAATATTATGTAATTCATACAAAGCATTTTATTTTATTAATTTTTTGTAACTTGGGAATTTAAATTATATTCCTAAAAGATTGAATGAAGCATTATGTATTTTAAGTTTTAAAAAATAATTTTAAATATAGAAAAATTATAGAAATATCATAAAATAAAATACTGATAATTTATCTTTTTATTTTACTTTAATAAATCATTTTAATTTATTAAAATTGTAAATAAACAGATGTTTAAAATATTTAAACATGAAGGATTCTAACAAGTGTTTACTTTTAAATACGATAGATACTCTATAAAATTAATATTAAACAATTTTTAACTTAATTACTAATTTTTTTAAGAAATATTAAAAATTATCTTAGTAAATAGTTTAAAATAAGCTCTTACTTTTTTGTAAAAGAAAACATATTTAATATATTTCTAAATGCAAGATGTGAAATTTAGATGATGTTTTAGTAATCATTGGTTTATTATTAAAAATAAATAGATTACTACTTTAAAACATAAGCTAGAGTTTTAAATTAATAACAAATGGAAATCTATTAAAATAAGTAACTGATATGAAAAAAAGTAAATCTTTCTTAAGAACTGTATTTATAAATTTAAGTTATAATTATAGATGAAATTCACATTTACCTGAAAGTATTGATATGTCTTGTTATAAAACTTATCTAAAATGACTAGGTTTTATGTGGGAACATATATTATGATGAATTAAGAATCATGTTTGCGTATGTAAAAGTACACAAACCTAACTGTCGATGAAGATTTAAAAGTAAAGCTTTGGAAGAATAACTGTTAAATTAATATTAAATGAGAAATTCATTTCCTTAAAATTAAATATTATTTTAAATTAAATTCCAGGTGTATCTCATATAAGTCGTTAAGAAGTAACCATGGTCATAAGAAAGAGAAAATATGATAGCTACAATATTATTAGAAAACCCTTAGCTTCTATAATTCTATTAGCCTAGTATCAACTAAAACTCTATTGTTTCGGAAGTACAGTGTCTTTAAATTTATATAAGTGTAACAAAATTTTTTTTATAAACTAAGAGCTTTAGATAATTTAAAACAACCATGAACTACATTGTAGCAATGATGTTATATAAATACTATTATTTTAAATATATTTCCTAACTTATCTTACCTTTAAAGACTGTAACTAATTCTTCTATTTTATAGATAATATGATTATACTAGCTGTGTATTTAAATGCTTAATTATTAATTTAAATTACAATTGAATATAATAATTTAATTTAAATTCTCTTTAATTAGAGAAATAAAAAAGGATTTGAAATCATGAACTAACTCTTTACACATCTCAATATAAATGATTTCCTCTTTACTCAGATTTGTATATACAGTAGGAAATTTTTCATATTCCTCAATAAATTCATAAATAAAATTTAAAGAAAAAAATACTAAGTTGATAACAGTATTTCTATTACAGGGATTTAGTGTTATATAAGAAGGATGCAGTTGCTCCTCGTACATCTTGTTTATATCAATTTTAGCTTTATCTCGCTTCTTAAATTGATTGATAAAATCTAAAATATTGTTGTATTCTTTTATCGTATAAGTTCTACCAGATTCTGTAAATTTATCTAAAAATTTACTTTCAAGGCTCAGGTGTTCTGGTATAGTAACCTTTTCCCCTTTTAAAACTTTAGCAAAGAAAGCTTCTTCATCACGGAATATTCTTTCTTCATCATAGAAATTGTTCAAAACACTTTGAAAGTTATTTTTAAATATATCACTAATCAATACTGCTATCCTTTCCTCATCATATTTTTCTTCCTTGCCTTCAATTTTAGTTTGATCAGCATTTTCTTTATTATCCCGTTGTTCATTTTTATTTTCTACATCCTCAGGTTTATCATTACTTTTATCAGGAAATATATAGTTGTATAATACTTTTGAAACGTAGTTGACCAATACATCCTCACAATTTTGTTTACACTTTCCATCTTTAAAAATATCATTAAGAACAAAATAAATATTTCTAATAGAGAGAGGTAACTCTTTGACATATTTCAGTTTAAGAGAAATATCTAAAATACTCTTTATGATTGCTTTGTTATCCTCCTCTGTATTCTCAGTCTTCTTTAGTATAGACTTTGTAAAGAAAACATTTATAGAGAAGGGAAATACGTAATTAAAGTAATGATATATCATTTCACCTGAAAAACTTTTTTTTATCTGTATTTGAATCTCCTATTACTATCTTTTCTTTATCTAATTTTAGTTGTTTCCTCCTTTCAAACTCTAAACTTGTTATTATCGTGTATCTATTATTCAAGGATATCCCAATCAAGCACCTAAGAACCTTTAACAGAGTAAACAATACATTTTCAAAGGTATTAATTTCTTTTTTTCACCAGGTTGGATATTTTCTTTCTCAGAAGCTGTATTACTACCTACTTCTGTAAATCCATTATTGCACTGAACATCTTTACAATAACAAAATATGCTACTGTACTTGTAAGGATACTGAGGTATCCTACAAACATCCACAAACCTACAAAATATAAAACTAACTTGCAATATATGAGCATAAAAAAGAGGATAAAATTAGCATAAAGGGTAAATTTATGCCTTAAAGGGAAATTTAGCATAAAGGGTAAATTTATGCCTTCCCAGATATATAAACAAATCAAAGTTAATTAAATGTTAACATTAAAATGAAAAATGAATTGTTTATGAAAGAATGTTTTTGTAGAAGAAAAATGTCAAAAATCTCAATGGAATTAATTAATGCATGCAATTTAAATTACTCTTTATTTAGAATGTTTCAATCATTTCATGTGATCTCTTACTACATAAATAATTTAATAATTATTCTTTTGATGTTGCTTAGGAAGAGATATTCCTAATTTTTAAGTTTAAATGCTTAAATAAAAATAAGTTCATTTTAAATGAATTTAAAGAAAGCTTAAGAAAAATTATTGAAATAGTTCAAAATATTTTAATATTTTTTATTTATAAATTTACAGTTCACTAATTTTCTATTAGAATTTTTTAAAATATTAAATATTTTAGAAAATAAATCATTTAAAATACTTTTAGAATTAATTGATTGTAAGAAATGATATCTTTAAAATTAAGTTTACTTGTTCTTTTAAATTTGTTAGTTTCATATCTAAAATGTTATTTTACAAGTTCTTTGTTTCAGCATCTTTAAAATAAATTATCTTTCAAATAAGAATACCTTTTAAATAAAATTAATCCAAAAATACTTCTATCGATACAAATAAGCCTAAGAATATAAAAAATCTATAAAATAAAATTTAACTTCAATATTTCTTCTAAATTAAAGTAAGTAAAAATTAAAATAAATTGATGGACTTAAATATCAACTTAAAGCTTAAAAAGATATAAAACATTTGTATTTAAAATAAACTTATAAATTAATTAAATAGTTTAATTTTAAGTCGTATACCAGAACATAAAAAGTATTTTAAATTATAAAGTAAAACTTAATTTCATTTCATCTTAACAATTAAAAAAAGATGTTAGAATTTAAATAAATGCGTAGAACAATCGTCATCAATCAGAAATATACGCAATCATAAAAATATAAATAAAGATTACTCAACAGGTTTTTGAAATTGTGTTTAACAAACTTCACTTGGATGTAGTTAAAAAATATTTCAATGGGATTTAAGTATATTAGAGCAAGTACAAGCATATTAATGTTCTGTTTGTTAGTTAAAATTTAATATGAAAGATTAAAATTATGAGTGATAGATTACTGCTTATTCATACGACTTCTTAAGGAATTGAATTTATGACGGGAGAGAGTCCCTGAAATAAAATAAAGGAAAAAGCCTTTTTTTAAATTTATATAAATTATATTCGTACGAAGAGAAACATTTGGATAATTTTAAGATGAGGACTATATTTTAGCTTTTAATGATACTTCGAGTAATATCTTGTTTATAATAAAATGTTTGTTTTATTACAGTTGTAAGATATTCTTACATATTTATTTTATTTATTAAATACCCCTGTAACTAGCATCTCATAACAATTGCTAAAGTAATAATTTTATTTTTGGTTAATTTTCGGCTAAAAAATTTTTTTTATGACTAAGATTGAAATAATTTTATTTTTTATGTGCTGAATATGAGAAGAAATCTTCATTAGAACTTCGTTTTTATGCTGTTTTTTTTATTTAAGTACTTTAAGATTCTTACTCATAAAAATTCTTTTTTATAAATATCTTAATGCGGAAAGAAAAGTTACTATTTGGGGTTGATTTCAGGGAACAGAGACTAACAGCCTTGTCAAAATCCGTAAATAGACCAGTAACATACAATGTACAGTAGTAACTGTCATGATAAAAGAACCAGAAAGAAAATTATATTATTGATTTATTTGGTTCCTATCATTCACCTATTGCAAGCATATCCTTCTGCAATACAACTTGTACTTTCTTTAATTTTGCTCAGGGACGGGACTCCACCTATTTCAAAATAATTTGTACAGTTTATGGTATACTTCACAAGGACATTTAACCCTAATTCGTCTAGCTATCTTTATGGATACTATTTAAGTCTCACCTTCAAAGTTTTTTAACACAAGGGGAGTACATTTAATCATCATTATCCTTTCGGACTAGTATATCACCGACTAAGCTATGAATCGCATATAATTTATGTCTAATTTCAGTTCTCTGGTAAACATTTTCGTTAAACCTAGTAGATACAAGCAAAAAATTTATATGGAACAAAGTAATGTGGGTGTTGGTCAATTTTAATTAGCGCGAGAAAATTGATGGCGTGTATATGTCGCAGTGAAAAGATAAAATTAGGGAAATGATAAAACTTCAAAAATCATAAATTTTACTGTTAGATTTAAAGAGTTATGTGTTTGAAGATCTATGCCACCTTCTGTTAGTACTTTATTTACAGTATTTAATTACTTGTTTTTATTCTAAGTAAACTGGTGGCTACTTCATTTAAAAAGTTTAGGTCATTTCCCTAAAAAGAGTTAGTGATTTGATCAAATCCCTAATTTTATCATTTCACTGCGACATATATATATGTAGCTTAAAAATAAAACTTCTAATGGAACATTTAATAATTTATAAAAAATTTACTTTTTAAAGTTATTTCATGAATCCACCAAGGACTCTGGAATGCTACGAAAATATTTATATTTTACTTAAATCCAATATTTTATAGATAAAACTGTTCTAAATGATTATTTAAGAGCATAAAAGATTTTAAATGAGTCATTCTACTGTTTTTAATGTAAATTGAATATGAGATTTAATAGATATAATAAAGATGCCTACAGAGAGAAATTTTAATCAAGTGATTTTTTTAACCAATAAGTAAAAAAATGCTTTTGATCTCTTTTTAGGTAAAAAAAATGTTATCTATGTTTTCCCTCCAAAAATTATAAAAAAATATTTTTTTACTCCCTTAAAATTGTCATTTTCTAATGATTGAGAAGAAATTTAATAAGTCAAGTGAAAGCGTTATTTTGGAGGTATGACAACAAAGCATGTAGAAAATTGTGGTATCACGTATTACCACATGTTCATTCAATCGGTTCTTTTTATTATTCTGTTCGTTTATTTTTTTTATCTATTTGTTTCGTGACTATCATAACTTATAATCCATCATTTAAATCTTACTGGCTTATTTTCAAAACAAAATTAAAACTCTGATATACAGAGATAAAGACCGACCTTCCTCAACCAAATAAAACTGCATGCTATAAAAGAGCTTTAAATATTTTTGAAAAATTTCTGTCGAGAGGAAGTTACGCCGAAAATATAGAATAAGATTTTCCTCTGAAATAGAGGTTTTTTAACGGATTTTATTTACCTATGCTAAAAATTCTGAAAGTTTTATTCAGATGGTCATTAAACATTCCTCAAGCATCGATTTGCTGAGGAATGAATATTGATGGCAGAACTTTGAAAATTGTAAATATCAAAATTTATGAAAATTATAAATATTCATGATAAAAGACACGATAAGCAAGGATATCCTGGATTTGTGGTTGAAATAGACGAAACTGGTTTAAATTATAAGATTAAGGCTAATGGAGACATAGATCCAAAAGACAAAACAGATGCTCTCTGTATTGTTGAGGTGGGAGATAAAATAACTTATGCTTTCGCATATGTAATCTCTAATAAAAAATCTTGTACGATGGTCTCGATCATTGTTGAGAAGGGAAGCACAATATGGACTGGTGAGGATAGGTCATGTGGAAGATTAAATTCTTTAGGATATTATCATGCTACTATTTGCCACAAGAGAGAATTTATAAATCATGAGATAGGTTTTAACACTCAAGCTATAGAATCATTTAATGACGAACTTAAACTTGAAATAAAAAGAAGAAAAGGAATTAGAACGGAAAGGCGCAAGGATTTGTTAGATAAATTAGTTTAGAAGTTTAATAATAGTAACTCTGAGAGAATTTTTAAAATACTTCATTTTTTAAAAATGAAAAATATTTAGTTTAGTTTTTTAATAGTGTTTATTTTATTTCGTTTTTTAGTTTGACATTTTTTGCTCGTTGGATAAAAAAATGCACTTGATTCAGATATTTAAATGCAAGAAATGATGCTCTATGAAATCAGTTAAATTAATGAACTTCATTTTATCATATGAGTTTTTAATTGTATGAGATTTTGCAGCTGATTGTTTTATTTGAGGAAGACGAATGTGTTATGGATGTTTATGGCACAGGTTTTTGTTCAAAACCAAAGGCTGTTTCTTTTTTTAGGGCGTTGAGAAAAACTTGTACAAGGTATGGCTATGAGGGGTTCAAAAGAGTCAATGACAATGCAATAGTTGAAATGGATGAAACTGTCTTCGTAAACGAAAATCTAATAGGGTGAGAATTGTTGTCATGAAGTAGACATCCGTGACCAATCTGCTTTCCATATCTCCTTTCTTTAAAACCAATGCTTTCAGAAAATCACATCAAATAATCTTTATGGAGACATTTTCATGTTTCAAAAGAGATAATTGATGCTCCTAAGATAAAAAAAATCATAAAAGAAGATATTATATTAATACTTGAGTTATTTATCCACATTTTTTTAATTGAGCAAACATGACAAATATAAGCTCCCACTGGTTATTTGGGTGCATAGAATGAGCCAAGGACAACTTTTGTCTTAGAGTTATTGATAACAGGAGCAACCCAGTGCTAGAAAGCGTGATTAGAGGTCGCATTATTGGAGATTCTACAGTTAATAGGTACTGTTGTTGTTCTTATGTCTTTATTTGCATCTAGTGTTGATTATCAACACTATTCTGAAAATCAAAGTCAGAATTTTGTTGATACAGTGACAAGAGCTCAACCCCAATAGATTGAATCACTTTGTTCTAGATTGAAGCATGTTCTAAGAAACAAAGGATTAAGTTACTATCAATGTTTAAATGATTATTTAGGACAGTTTACATTTCGAAAAAGACAAAGAAGATTCCACATCAGTTTGTGTTTTTCCATTTACTAAAAGATTTGGATCAATGCTGATATTTTTTTAAATAATTTTAACCCTTACAAAAATGGCGATTAGTTTTTTTAGATCAACTATTTTACCAATTATTGGAACAGATGTTGATTCGACTATCAATTTTTAAAATCGAAAGGATTGTTACGTCAATGTCTGTATTGTACTCATTGTTTTGAGTGTATGATCTGGAGACCTTACAGAAAAATCAAGGATAACTATGTGTGGAATTGTGAGAACATGCTCTGCACTAAATTTAAAACAACATTATCCATTAGAACAGACTCTATTTTTTAAAATTCAAGAATTGAGTTGCAAATGGGTATTTGGGCAATTTATCTCTGGAGCACTGCTACTCCACATAAAGTTATCGCTGATAGGACTGATATAAATCCAGGAAAGGTAACTGAGTTAAGCAGATATTTGAGAAATATCCTATTAAGCTTGGAGGCGAAGGTGTAGTATGCCAGACAGATGAAAGCTTGTTTATTCATAAGCAAAAATACCATACTGGACGTTTTTCAGATCATCAAGTATGGGTTTTTGGGATTGTAGATACCAGCTTTTCTCTAGCTAAGGGATACATGGAGATCGTGGAAAGAAGAGATAAACACACGTTCTTTCCAATTATTAAAAAAGTTTATCTTCCAGGTTCTAAAATTCATTCTGATCAATGGTCAGCCTATAGAAATATAGAACAATTAGGTTTTGAACATAAAACCGTAAACCACTCTTTAAACTTCGTTAATCCAGAAAATGGCGTACACACACAGCACATTGAATCATATTGGAATAAGCAAAAATTGAGAATAAAACAGATGAAAGGAGTTAAAAAAGAAGATCTTCACTCCTATCTCGCTGAATTTATGTGGCATGACCAATTCCAAGGCAACGAATTTTTTAAAATATGTGAGTGCATTGAAATGTTTGGAGATGACTCAATTTATTAAATTACTTAACATAATTGTTGTGTAATAATGGATCATCCAAGCTTAATGATCTATTATTCCTTTTGTTTCATGATCAGCTCTTCTTTGTTTGTTTACATTTTAATATATCAATATTTAAAATATAAATACTTTAATCCCAAAACAAGGAATGTCTAGAAACAATAAACTCTTTTCTACAAAATCTTGTTCTTCCAAACCTCTACATAACAATAATTGTCTTGTCTTAAATTTTTAACCATATTTTATTTTTTTTATTCTGGGGAAAATATCAGCATTGATCCAAAGAATTAAATAAATTTATTTAATTAAAGTTTTTTGAAAAAAAATATGACATTTAATGAACAAATAAAAAAAGGCAGAAGCAAAAAACACAGAGCACAAGGCATGAGGTTACACAAAGTTTTTAAAAATTATTAATTGTTTTATTAGAGAGTCTATTTTATATTATATATAAACACGATGCACCACGTCAACGATTTTTTTTGCGGTACTTAAAATTTTATACCCCTATCTAAAGTTGACCACACCTTTAATGTGGTTATACCTGCTGCTAAAAAGTATGCTTCTTTATAAAAATTTTTGATCGAATGTATTCTCTGGTATACCTGTGCTAAATAATTCCTATAAAAATTAAAGGGAAAAGTATACTAGTGGGCAATAAACTTCCAGGTTAGAATTTTTAATTTTTGTATAGATTATGTTTGAAGCATTGTTTGGTTTCTTAAAAGTATAAGCTTGGTAAAAATTTAATTAAAAGTACAGAGCATGTAAAGTTAAAATGTTGGAGCCTATTCGTTAAAATAACATAGATAGTGTTTCTGGGTATGTAATATAAAATATAGTAGTAAAGGAAAATTTGAATGAATATACAGATTTATAATTTTTTTCTGTGCTTAGACTTTCATTAGCAAATATTTGAACTGTATTTCGATTTTGTTTAAATAAGCAAAAATTTCATATTTAAAAAATTGGAACTAATGAAGAAAAGTTAAATAAATATGCTGGGATAGGTAGCTCTCCTAGTCCGCTTAGGTCTGTTTGGAAGATTGTTATTATTAAAAGCCATTTATTTATTAAGTTTGTTTATATAATTATTTCTGAAACCAGGTGTTTCAGATGTAAAACAAAATATGAAACTAAAATTTTCATTTCTTCTAGACTCTTACCTGGATGATTCTCATCCAACAAAATAGATAAAATAAATATTATAGGCTCTCATATGATAGAAGCCTCCACGTCGCTAAGAGTGGGGTAGCTGTTTTTATAGTGAGTTGATATCTATTGAACTGATCGTATGAGAAGTTCAGTTTCGTTATTTTTTCTACCAAAAACTATCGGGGTCGAGCTACAACCCTGTAGAATGTGCTTGAAAAGAGTGTGCCGTGTGTTGAACAACCTGTTAGGTCCAAAGGACCATGTTCTACGTCCGACAAACTCTCATATGATAGAGGCTACGCTGTAGATGAGGGTGGAGCTCCTGTTGATACTGTGAGCTAAGATCTGTCGCACGAAGTACTGCAGCTAGATTGTATCTAACTTGTTCTAGTGAATGTGCTGAGTGCGGTTTTGATGGAGTTTTCTTTAAAAATCAATCTGACTATTATGGTTTCTGTGGTATTTTTTTTAAAAGCCACTACTTATGGTCTGGATTAAATTCTGTTAGACCGATTTTATGCCTTGGGGGAGGACGGCATGATGCTGATGCTGCATCGCTTAGATACGACGGTTCAAATCCGCTCTTAAAAGTATGAACATCATATCTTGTTGCTAAATGGGTCGCGCTTATTTATGGCTTGCATTTCTTTTGGTTAATTTTTCCCTTGTAAGCAAACGCCTGTTTAAGATATGCTGGAGTGTAGCTCTTTTTTGATGATTCTGGGGTTATCTGTTGGTCTGGCTATATCTGCTTGTTGTCTGTGTAGAGGTTCTGCTGGGTGTTTGTCGTTTTCGTTTGGACTTTCTTTCAATCTTTTTTTTATAGAAACATTAAATTATTTTATTTTTTTAATAAATTTTATAGTTGACAAAATAAGAAAAAATCAAGAAACACAGGAAGAAAGGACAAATACATCTCAGCATACTTAAAAGCTTAGCTTATAGAATTAAGAAAAGCTTTTTTTATTTTTTAAAGATACTAAACCTGCAATTAGCTTCTGAAATTCGATTCTTTTTGATTTGGAAACCTTGGAATTTTTTCAGTAATTGATGAGAATTCATTCTACCGTAAACAAAAATATAACAAAGGAAAGTACTCTAAATTCAAATTTGGGGGTTCAAAGATTGGATATAAGTTTTAACCTTGCTAAATTTTATAAAGAGATTGTTTCCATAGATCTACTGAATAATTTTATCTCATAATTATAAAAATTTGTAGGTCTAAAACTATAATTCATAGTGATAAGTGGAATTAATATCGCCAATACAAAAGCTAAGATTTATACATGAAACTGTGATATTTTACTTAATTTTGAGATTCTAAAGAGTTTTTATATCCAACACATACAATCTCGATGGTTACAGGAAAAGTAAAATTATAGATGTAATAAATGATTTTCTTCTATTTTAATATGTAGAATATGTTTGTAAGAATATTACTAGTGAAATACTGTTGATCACTCAATTTTATTTCGATGCTTAGAAAAATTAAATGTTAATTTTTTTTAATTAGAGTCATCTATTAAAATTTAACCTTAAATATATTATTTATATCACGTAGGTGTCGAGGTATTACAACTTATTTAATCTAACTCAAAAAATATAAAAAAATAAAGTTATTGATGATAATTTGTATGGTTTGATAATAATTTTTCAGACATTATCTCTATCAATGAATTTGTACTTCTTAGTCCAATAACACACTTGATCTGAGATTTATTGTAAGCGTTTACTTAAAAGATTTCTTTAAGTGTAAGCTATTAATCCTCTAAATCTTAATTTTCTTGATACCTGTTAAAAATTTTTAAAATTAAAAAAAAACCTAATTTTAATTATAACTAAACAAGATCATTTATTTTACGATATTAAGAAATGCTTTCGAGTGTCTTCTTGATCGTTCAATTTAGGATTAAAAGCTTCTATAAAAATAAAATTTCTAATAGTTTTTATGATGGTTGTAGAATTAAATCATAATTTCCTCACAATTTTACAAGCAGAGCATGATTTTAGTTTTAAATCCAAATCGAGATACAACTCATTAGCTAAAATATCATATTTAAGATATTTTTACTTTCTAGCTGCCGTAATTTAGTTAAAAATAAAAGTTTAAGCATTCATTAAATCTAAAGTTACAACTATAAATAAATCTTTTTATATTAAAATCTTTTTATGTTAAACTCTTCGCTTTAAAACATTTTTATTTTAATCTTTTTATTTTTTAGATTTTATTCAACCGTTTATGGGGACAAAGATTATTGAGAATGAGAAGGAAGAAGAGGTTTTATCTAACAAGACCTCCAAAGAAAAGTATGAAGATTTAGAACCAGATTTAAGAGAATTCAATGAAAAATCAGAAGAATTTATAGAGGACTTTGAAGGAGAATCAGTAGACTTTAATGTAAAAGAATTTATTGACGGTAAAGGAGAGGATCATTTCGATATAAATGAGTTTAAAGATGAAGAAAATAGTTCTGAGATTTCACTGATATCTGAAGACTCCAGTCTTGATGATAATTTTGAAGAGAAGTACTTTGGAAAAGAAAATATATTTGAAGAGAGTGATGAAGAAAGTAAGGAGATGTGGAAAGATTCTGAATCAGAGGAGGATCTTCTTAAGTCTAAATATAAGAACACACCAACTTGGATAAATAACAAGAAAGTTAAACGTGATTTTGAAGTAAAAATTAGAGAACCAAAGTTTTATTTTAAACCTCATCTATCCAAAGCTAATGTTAACATTAGAATCCTAAGAACTTATAAGAATTTTTGTGTAGTAGTTGACTTTACCAATGGTATCTACATACTCAAAGATTTTAGATTAATCAGATCCTTCAATTTAAAACCTTTTTATATAAATGACTGTGTTTTCTACATGAATAGAATTTATTTAGTTTCTAAAAATAGACTAAAAGAAATAGATGAGAATTATAGTTTTACAGATATAAAGAAGATGTTTACTGATAACATAACTAAGATGTATTCATCTAAATATCTGTACCTCTGTGGAGATAAATGTATAGCTCTTAATTCTAATCTTAATGTTGTAGGAGAATATTTTGATAGGATTAAAGATATTATTGAGCATAAAAACAATATTTATGGTTTAAATTCTAAAGGAGACCTGTTGATGTTTAGTAAGAATCTTAAGTTAGAGAAGAAAATAGTATACGATGATAAATTTAATTTTGTTGGATTGTTTTCGACATCTAAGTATTTAATTTTAAATACTGAGAATGGATTAATCTTCTTGAATGAAAACTTTAAGTATATAAAGGAAACTAAAGATAGTAAAAATAAAGTTATTTGTGTGTTAGAAGTAGACAGTTACATAGCTTACTTTACGAGTGTTATAGATGGTGTAAAGATATTAGATGAGAACTTAAGGTATTGTAATAAGAAGATTAAAATACCGACACCTAAGAATATGTCATTTAGTGGAGGACATGTAGCTATTAGTTCTTTTAGGGATATTCATATATTAGAAATTGTTATAGAATAAATTTAGGTAAAATAGATTTTATATTAAAGTTTTTAAAAACACTGGAATGTTAATTTTTTTATCACAGGAAATAAGCTTGTAATTATTTTAAGTATGTCGTGTACATTAATATAAAAATTATGATTATTTTACCTCCTGTGCAGGAAAATAATTTTTTAATAAATTAACAAGAAATATAAAAAAACATGTTAGTAAATTTTTCCTGTAATATTATTTAGAAAACAAAAATGTTATTTTATCATATGCAATCAATGGAGAAATCATAAATATTTTATTCTATTTACCACCAATTAAAAAAATAAACAAATAGTAATGTTAATATTCATTTTGTCATATACGTTAATGATATATTTGACAGGTTAATTTTTTCATTAGACCCATATCTTGCTCTAACAAAACTGCCAAGTTCTTTATTGATTAAATCTTGCATGGGGTTAAAATAAATATTATTTTTATAATATGGATGATTACGAAAACAAATTTTAATATTTTTAATCAAAATAATTCACCTAAATTTATCATCTCAGGATAACTTCTTTATTTACAAGAAATTATTTGTTTTTTTAATATAAATAAATAAAAAGGAGATAAAGCATCAACCATCTTCTTAAGATTAAAATATCAATGCTTATATTCTTGTTTCATGCTATATCACTATTGATCTAAATTTCCTTGCTTTCTTTGATCTTTTATTTTTAGATCTACAAATAAAATAATATTTACCCCTTGAAGATGGTTTTTTTTAATTTTATGTTTTAGCTTATTGTTTGTAAGTATTTGTACACTAGGAATTATGTTAGCTACAAGACAGAAGGATTTAAAATGTAGAAATGAAATAAGAGTAGGTTCTACTGGTGCTATATGGTTCGGATACATAGCTTGGGCTGCTATCTACATGTCGCAAATTTCACCCTTTGTAAAAATAGAGCTGAACGAATAATAAATCTCAATGTTAATAAATTTTATTTCATATTAAATTCCTATGTCTAAGTCACTTATAGGCCAATCCTCATATGATCCATCAGGAAATTTTCTTCTTGTTATAAATGATATCTTTCCTTCTTCTAGCTCTTTTCTAGCTATTTTAAGAGAATCAGTTTCATCTTCAATATCTACAAAAGGAGGAGCTCCTGAGCTTAACTGAGAAGCTCGTACTCCAAGCACATGAGCTCGTTCATACTTAGTCATTAAGGGTATTGTGATCACGGATTTTTACAACTGGCAAAGGTTCTTCTAATATTTCCATATCATTTTTTACATCTTCCTCAATTTCCATCGGGGTAAAGTTAAGAAATATTTAAATAAATTTTACATGGTCACAAAAAATTATATTGGTAACACCAAAAACACTTAAAATCTATTTTAAGAGGTATAATCATTTTTATGATAATTAGTCTGTCTAGAGGAATTATTGCTAAAAACATATTTAAAAATTCATTTTACCCCTCAACATGATTATAGGAACCTTTGTTACAAATATAAGAAACAATAATATCATAGCAAGAATGAAGGATGCAATAAATAATGAAAAGATAGAGTATTTTTTATTAGACTTTATAAATTCTGTATCTGGAAAAACGGGGGTGCTGAACAAAGATTTATATAAGTATGTCTACAGCTTTAACGAGGATAATTACTACGTTTTAATCACGAATATCCTCTACAACGAAATAAAGGCAAACAAGATTATAAATTACATCATTAAAAACAGTAGTACGGACCCAATGGATATACTTGTTACTATTGACAATATATTGTACGGGGACAATGCTCTATTTCCTAATCTTACACTTATTAAGAGTTTGGAGAGTCAGGAAGAAAAGATTTACAATATGATGATGAAGAACAAGGAAATGGAGATTAAAAGGAAGCAGAAGGCTATTAAATATAAAAATTGTATGAAGAAGGAGGAAATATATGCAGCTATGGCTACTAATAACCTAGAAGAGATTCACAAAAAGCAGTTAGAACTGACGAAGCAGAACTTAGAAGATCTAAAAATTGTTAATAAAGTTTTAAAAGCACCTGTTAAGGAAAAGAAGAAGAGATTTGAATCCTCAGATAGTCCTGTGTTTATATGTATCAAGGAAAGATTAAAGTGTGAGGTGGATATGGAAAATAATGTAAAGAGTGTAGAAATATCAGGTGAAATGACAGTGAATATAAAAGAAGAAGACTTTAAAAATATAGAAATACAGCTTAGTGGAGACTTTAATTCCTGTAAATTTAGTCCTAAGTTGGATAAGCAAAGTCTAATTAAAGGGTGTATTAAAAGTGATTAAGGATTTTCCTCTTAACAAAAATATAGCTCTTATGAAATATAAAAAGACCAATATCGATAGAATTCCAATTCAGTTTACATTCTGGCCAAGTGAAATAAAGCTGAATACCTATTAGATATCTTTAGAGTATTCAATGGATGAGGATTTAAATGATTTGGTTATAATGATACCTAAAGATAATATGAAGGATATCGTGGTAGATGGAGTTGAAACAAATAATTTTATCGAATGGGTCATAGGATCAGTCAGTGATGGAGACTCTGACTCACTTGACTTCCAATGTAAATGCAATGATCCTAATGAGATCTTTCCTATTGATGTTTATTTTACCAGTAGTAAAACATATTTTGATATTGACATAACTAGTATTCAATCGGAGGGTAAAGATGTTGAAGATAGTGAAATTAAAAAAATACTAGAGGTTGATACTTTTTCTATTAAAGCAGAATAAATATTTTGTATTAGTTTTATATGATTTTGATTTGATATCTATCATTGATTTTCTTATCCAAAACCTTTTTTTATAATTTATCAATAGAAAATATCACATGTTTCGTATTGGTAAGAAATCAATAAATTAAAATTTAAATTATAAATTAAAAATATAAAAGAAAAAATAATTATCATGGCATGAGTTTAAAATATACATTACTGATATGCTTAATAAGTTTTATTTCAAATGTACGAGCTAAGGATGAGAATGAAGAAGAAGATGATGATGATCGTTTTTGATGAATAAAGAGATTTTATTGTGCTAGTTTTTTATATTATAAATTTCTTCTATAATAAAATATTTTACTGTTATTTTTTATGTAGTTGTACATTTAAATATTCTGTGTTAAGCTTTAATTAATTAAACAAGAGTTTGAAGGATCAAAATAAATAAAATAAAATAACTTTTTTAGAAGACAAAACATAGAAATATCAAGAAAACAGATCAAATAAAGAAGATATTATACCACAGCGTTCATGGAAGCATAGCTTTCAGATTTAAATAATCAATTATTTTTATTTTAATCAATAAATGTAAATTATTTAATTGATTATATCACATCATTAATGTTTATTTAATCACTGATTTCTTTTACACGTAACTCAATTTTTTCAAAAGATCATATAATCACTTGTATGTAGAATTTATTAACAAACTTTAAGATATAAATTTGAGAAACGCAGAGGTTATCCAGATTCATCTTTAAAGAAACGTAAGCTAAACCTAATGTTGTAAGATATTCTTACATATTTATTTTTATTTATTAAAACCCTTAACTAGTATATCTTAACACCTAAAAACAGTAAAACTTTATTTTAATTCATATTAATAAAATTTTTATTTTTATAATTTTTAACCCCTATATTACAAAATCCATAGAATATAAAGTATGAAAAAATATTTTTTAAATGAAGAGGAGTGGGTTGTTTAGATGTATCAATGAATTTACAGTTTATTTTTGTATCTTTGGGTATAATTGAGACAATCTTAGAATATTTAGAGGAAATCATATTTCTGAATTTTGTAATTCTAAAATCTCTTCTTGAACATTATCGAAGAAGTATTAACTTTATTTAGACTATAGTTAAGTGGTTTACCGTTCTCTGAACGGGTAGCTTTAGCTAGTTTATTTATAACATTTTACAGTATTTTAAAAATTTTAGTGTACCTACATATGTTTTAAAAAAATTATCATAACAATTAAAGATAAATTTGTTGGTCAGCATTCTACAAAATCTGCAACTATAGGAATTATAAGTTTCAAGGCATCCGAAGGCTATGATGAGTAAGAAAGGAAACTATTTTATCCTCATAATTATACAGTTTATATTTTTTGAGTTAAAAATACAAGAAAGTTGTACCTTATGATAACCGAGGTGCAATGTTATATTGGGTGTTATGTTTTCATATTTCTACTTGTAATGGACGAAATAGATCACAGAAGATATCCAATAATTTTTTTAGATAAATTTTCAGGCATTTTAAGACGACTGTTTTTTGTATGTAAGCATATCCTTTAAATAAAAAAAAAGAAGTACATAGTAATTCAATTTCAGTTTACGAGTTTTTAGATTGATTGTGTTTATCTACACAAGTATTCTGATGTAATTGACTGATACGATAGATAACTACGACTGTTGATATTTACTCAAAATTTACCTTTGTTTATCCATGGAGTCTAAATCATTTGGAAAATAAGAAAATGTCATGAAGATATAGATCAAGAGTCCCATAGCTCAGTGGGTGGGCTACCATTCCGAGAGGATAATGGTGCGGGTTCGACTCCCCGTGGGTTCTAAAAATTGTCAAGGTGGGACTTGTCAGTTCAACAAGGGGAGCTAGACTAAGTAGAGTGAAAGGTCCTGCGGGAGGCCTATCTGAAGCTGTGCACATCGCTCGAGACAGGTGGGAGACTTGAGTCCAATTAAACGAGTTGGTAGTGTAAGAGGGTGTGCTTGCAACCAGTGGATGATATGGACTGACTATGCCAGTACGATGATGCTCTCTCCCCGGGTCTCTAACCACGCTCGTAAATACTACCTACTGTGGACCTACATGTTCGGCATGGATTAGGGTACGCTAGTGGTTTGTTTCTCCCGGAATCAAAGCCCAATGGGTATGATCATGTTCGCCGCATAAGGCTACATAAAAGAAGGGGGTTTTAGTGAGTAAGAATCTCACAGTACTCCAGTGGGACTGACCCACAGTTCACCCGCGAGAGTCTCTATGAAGATTTCCCCCTACCTGTAGCACACACACACAAAAAAAGAAGATATAGATTAGTCTTTAAATGTTGTTGTAAAATAAACTATTTTTTTGAATTTCGTATTCTCCATAACGATCAGTCCCATGGATTTTAATAATTATTTAAATATTTTAAATAAATTTAAATAAGTAACCAAATGGTTACCACAAATGTTTAAAAAATTTTACTAACGAAAAATAAACTATAATTTAAAAATTACAACGTGGATGAGTTGTATAATATTTATCTAATATAATGTAATATATTTATGATAGGATAGAGATCTTCAAAAACTAAAGAATTATTACAAGATTAAATTTAATTATTATTAGATTTCTACAGAGGAATCTTTTATGAGAATACAGAGACTCTTTTGAGAAAATAAAAGATGGATTAATTTCAACTTATTTCCTATTTATTAATTTAATATTAGGGATCAATGTTGTTATTTCCTTGGGATATATATAAAAAAATAGGAAAATTAAAAAACAAACAAATATACAAATGAAGATTTATACTTCGTCTGTTAATTTATACACTTGAATATTTTAATTTCTTTTCTCTTGAACCGCTCTTCTTAATAAACTTAGCTAAAAATAAATCTAGATATTTTTTTTACGCATTTCATTTCTTTTTTTCAAAGTTTCTGTTAGTTTAATGAAATTCAACGCGCTAAGTGTGGTCACCATTTTCCGTATTATAAAAATTAAACAATGGTTAACTCTTTTATTGTCGAAACCTAGGCTTTTTATCTCTCGATAATCAGACCATCAATCAGAATTTATTGTAAAAAACATCATGTGTAAAAATTTCCTTAAAATTCAAAAATTGACCTTGATTAAACATATATAACAGTTTTTATTTAATGAACACTTCCAGACACAATTATCCTCTTTTTTTTAAGTGTCTGCATGCATTGATTCATAGCAGTGACACAGGACATACTGATCTAAAAGAATTTAAGATTAAAAGAAATCAGTTGAACAAAAATGATTCGTACCTATAAGGTAATATATGCGATCTGAAGAAACTCAAGTTTATCTTGAAGGGTCATAATTACTTAAAAAATATCAAGCAATTTACTTTTCCATATGGCTGTTACATTTATGCTCTAAAATAACTATAAACTTTACACAAAAAAGCGATGGGTTTAAAAAAAATGAATACAGCTAAAGAGATAAAAATAAAAAATGCTCACTTTTTTTATATTAAGTTATTTATTTTAGCGGCACGAACTTAGAAGATGAACTTGCACCAATACCTGGTTTTCCATGAGATGGATGAACCCTAGTTGGTGCATAATCAGACAACAATGTTCCAAGCATTTCTGGTCTTATTTCCACTGGTATATATCCGTTACCCACATGTATACCGATAATACTACCAATCATGCATGGCCATATTATAGAACTTCTAGAGTGCGTCTTAACAATTTCTGGCTTCTCATGAGTGCCCTCTACTGCTGCTTTAGCAGCTATACATGCCTTGATAAGTTCAACTTCCCTTGGATGAGTCCCTCTTTTAACTTTTCTTCTTAGTCTCGAAGGTAAGAGTTCTGCAAATTCACTGAATTTCATACCCAAGATGTCATCTAAATCTACCCCTCTGTAACTAAACTTTCTAAATGATTTCTTCTTTTTTTTTTGCATCAGCACTTGTATTTTGCATTAGGGCTAAGAAAATTTTTTTTAAATAAAATAGGATCGAAAGTTATAAAGCTAAATAAAACCTAGGCAAAAGTTATACTTAGTATACACTATAAGCAGGGTTAATGACCAAGGAGTATTTTTAAAGATTATATTAAAGATTTTAAGTTGAAATTATTTAAGATAAATTCTTTTTTTCTAAATTGTTATTGTTGCCGTCAGTCATTCAGCAACCAATAATAAGGCTGAAACTTCCTTCAAATCAAATCTGAAACCTTTATGAAACTCACATGTTTCAGATCTTTGCTATAAACTATAAGAGAAAATTATTAATAATAAATTATGAAATCTAAAGTCTTTATCTTCTTCAACATCTTCAGTTGACCAGCACGCTGGCAACAGTTATAAATGATAAAATTGTATTATTTTGGAGAAAGCATAATATTTTATGCTAAGATAAAAGTTAAGTTTATAAAAAATCTTAATCAAATTTTCATAAAAAAAATAATATATCTATGATTTAAAAAGTTACAGATGAGAAATAATATTACACATTTAAAAAAAAATCTAGAATGTTTGCATCTTTAAACTTTCATTTTCCAACAAATAGAAGCTTTCTTAAAGAAAAAACAAATATAATAGTTCGCGACTGATCCTTAATGTAAAAAAAGGCACTAAATTTGCTATTAGTAGAGCTATAAAAATGACTGCTGAAAATTATTAAATTTAAATTTGAGATAGTGGTGTCATCACTTTAAGGGTTGAAGTATTACTTGCAACTGAATATTAAGCGGCTCAAATAAGTTATTAAGAAGTAAACACAATTTTTTAAAAAGTATTTTGAAAATTACAATTTCCTTAACAGTACCTCAGTATTTAAAATTTAAAAGAGTATAACATTTTCGGATTTACTTAAAAAATCGCACTCCCCCTCAAAATCAAGTTTAAAAAATTGATCCTTTAAAAATCAAAATCTTTAAATTTGAAAATAAAATAGATTTATGCAACTTATTTGCATAATTTTTTTAGGGGAGGGGTGCAATTTGTAAAGTAAAGGTATTTTGAAAGTAATTATTTTTTTCTTTACACCCCAAAAAAAAAGAAATAATGAGATATTAGAAGAGCTACAAATCCTGTCTCCTTACGACCCAATCTTTGCAGATAACGATCGTGCAATCGATTTTATGTGTGGATACATCTTAATTTACATGACTATTCCTCGTATGTCTGAATCATGTGCACGAATAATGAGGATTCAAACATGCTCTTTGTTTGCCGATAATAAGGGATACAGGTGTAGTAACATAAAATGTTGAAGAACTTTGTCTTTGAAAAAGGGTCTAAGTTCTCTTATTTAACAATAGAGATTGAGAAAATACTAAGATGCATATATTGTTGGATCTTTTCCTACAATAATTCTCAGCGGTTAGTTTGTGCGAGGGTTCAGAACCAACCTATGTTGAGGTAAAATATATTCTTAATGGATATAATTATAGCTGAGACTGCAGATGAAGCCGATATGATAGGAGGTTCTGAAGTTCGTGTGCAAGTTAATGAAGCGCCATTTATAATATCTTGCCTGTTGACAGTGCATCATCTTGTTATGATAATATACCAGCAATTTAGTAGATTCTAAGCAATGTTTGTAGAAGGCGACATAACAAAATTTTTCCATAAACTAGTCCCTAACAGGAAATGGGGAATTGCTATAGAAGCTTTCAGAGCCTACATAGCACCTGGGTCAATTATCATTACCTATGGCTATCCATCTTATCCCAGAGCTGTATTTTTGTTGTCTGTTAAGCATTTAATTGAAATCGTAGTCTAGGGTTTGTCAACGAATCTGGAAATACACTCATCAAATCTAGAGCTTGTGGTCGCAATTGAAACAAGATTATAGGAAACGAGGGGGTGTAGATTATACGAGAATACAGCTTTTTTTTATAAGAATTTTCATGGAGAAAAAAAAATTGCAATATTATACAATATCTACCGTAAGGCTTGCTTTCATAAAATTACCTCTTAAATGCTCTATGACCAATTAAATGGTTCTGTCTTTATTTTTTACAATATTAATTTCTTGGTTATTTTTATTAGTACACTTTTTAGGAGGGAGTGCGAATTTTTAAGTAGCACTGCATTTTCTATTAACACTTTATCCTAATAATGTAAATTCTCTGTGGATATAAATTTAATTAGATTCATCCCGTTTCTGTAATAGAAATATGAATATAGATAATTTTAAACTTTAAAGTAGCGCTTTTACTAAGCTTCGTCTTTTATTCATAGTACGAGCTTTAGCTATAATTTCACGAAAAGAAATATAATAAAATAAACATTAAGTAGCAAATATAGATAAAGAAGTTTTTCCTAATGAAAATTAGATTATATAATTAAAGTTATATTTCTTTAAAAGTTCCTCTGAAAAAGTTAACGTTTAAATCTCAGGAAACCTAAATTTTTAATTTAAACAATTTCTTTATTCATCTAAATAAAATGTAAAATTAAATTAAGAAAATAGAAGTATTTACGCTATTTATTGACTATATTTAACATCTAGCATTTTAAATAAACACATTTTTTCAATAACAATCCTTCTAAAACTTTCTCTTTCTTTAAATATTTCTTGGAAAACATTAAAAAAACAGCTCCCGTTCTTCTTCATTAAGTCGAAAATGTTCCTTGTATATTTCAAGATATGATAAGAAATGAGAAATGCTTGGAGAGCCCAACAAGCAAAAATTTTCAAAAAACTTTTTTTTGTCTTCAGATATCACAAAATCATCTCGTTTAATAAATCTAATGTCTTCAAAGTTCTTTTCATAATTCGGAATCAGGGTTTTCAAGCTCTCAGGACTTAGGTATCTCTCTAAAATAATAACAGTTTCTGCATCGATAAATTTTCTAATATAAGAAAAGTCCTCATCCGAATTAAAAGAAACAATTTGATTTTCATCATTTTTATAGGTTCTTCTGTTATAAAAGTTCTCATACAATAACTGATTAACACATCTCTAAAGTTCTTTTTCATGTATGGAAAAATACATAGCAAAATTTTTGAATTCTTTTCATCCTTTACTAACCTAAGAAATAATGAAATAAGATACATGCCATCTTCTTTTCCTATAAGATACAAAATAGCTATGAACGCTATATTTTTTTCATTTATAGACTGTAGTTCGTTCAAACAAATTGTTATAGAGAAGGAATAGTTTACAATTATAAGGATAGCCTTAAAGACATCAAAAACAAAACTTCCATTACAATATGTAATGTTAGAATCTTTTATCTCCTTAGGTTCCCCGTCATTAAAAGATAAGTCTAAATTATTCTTGCTTATCTCTTCTAAGTTATTTTTAAATATAAAACTGTAACATAAGTCAAGAGATTCCTTTAAAATCTTTTTGACCTCTTCATCGACATTTATAGCCTTATCTTTAAAAATATCATCAGATAATATTTTTTGTTCTATAAACGAGATGTTTAGGTTAATCCCGAAATCCAAAGCAAATAATATTCCTGCAATGGCTTCATAAAACTCCTTACTATGTATAATATATCTTAATATTCCTAAGACATCATTACATATTTCTGCTTCACCATTAATTTCTTGTATTAATTTTAAAACAATTGATGATTTGTGTGGGATGGTCGAAAGCGTATCTTTAACTGTCAACAAAAATTTTTCTCTGTCTGTTTTGATAGCTACCAATGCACTTTCTTGTATTTCATTAAAATTTGAAAAGTTTAAATGTGGTAATTCCATTGGTAAGGGTATTTTTTCAAACAATAAGATAATAACCATTTGAATATTAAAAAAATGAAACATTTTTAACATAAAATCTATAGTTATCATAGTTAATTAAAATAAATGCACTTTATATACATTTAATTTTTATTTTACTTCTGTAACTAAGCATTGCTTTCTTGGATAAATTATGTAAATTAAGACTTTTATGTATATATGTCACAGTGAAATGATAAAATTAGGGAAATGATAAAACTATTAAAATCATAACTTTTACTGTTAGTTTTAGGAGAGTTGTGTTTTTGAAGATTTATGCCGACTAATTTGAGTTCTTTATTTACAATAATTAATCACTTGTTTTAATTCTAAGTAAACTGGTGGCTACTTCATATAAAATTTTTTTGTCATTTCCCTAAAAAGAGTTAGTGATTTGATTTAATCTCTAATTTTATCATTTCACTGCGACATATATTAAGATAAATTTTGAAACTAAGGGTAATCAATAAAAAATCAAGAATATGTATTAATAAAGAAAGAGTCCTATAACCCAGTGGATGGGCTACAACTCCAAAAAGAAATAGTATTGGGTTCAAATTCCCCATGGGCCCAAAAAACTTTCAAGGTAAGTAATAGAATTTTGTGGGATGCGGCTTGTCCGAAAGTATTCTTCCAACAGACTAATGTTGCCAGCTTGCCCATTGTATACATTTTTAATGTTAAACCTTTCATTGAAAAACTTTGGCTTCATGATTCTATATTTCTTTAATTTTTCTTCATATTTATATTCCTTATATGAAACCTTACTGTTTCATTCAAGGTATCAGAATATATAAGATAACCAATTAAACAATAAAATACTGATGTCCAGACTCATACCATCAGTAAGAACAGAACAGAACCAATTAAGTGTAATAATACCACAGTAAGACTTATCAGTTCATAAGGAGGGATAGACTAAGTAAGATGAAAAATCCTTCGGATGGCCTATCTGAAGTTGCGCATATCGCTTGAAACGAGTTGGTAGTATAAGAGGATATGCTTGCAACCAGTGGATGATATGGAATGACTATACAAGTACTATGATGTCCTTCCCAGGGTCTTTAACCACGCTCGTAAATACTGCCTACTGTGGATCTATATGTTCGGAATGGATTAGGGCAAGGCTAGGGGTTTGTTCCCCAGAATCAAAGCTTTATTGATATGATTATGCTTGCCGCACGAGGCTATATAAAGAAGGAGGTTTTAATGAGATAAAATCTCACAGTACTCAAGTGGGAATGAACCACGGTTCACACGCGAGAATCTCTATGAAGATTTCCCATATCCGTGGCACACAAAAAAAAAGGATAAAATGATTGCTTTAATAAAAAAAGTGGAATAGAGTAATTTATAGGTGGTATATACCACATTTTCATAAGGAAATTTTATAACATATAAAAAATCCAATAGTTTATATAGGACAAAGCGCTACAAGAAACTCTTGAATCAAGCTTTTTTTTCCAGGTAAAAGTAATTCCAATGAATTTTTCAGTAAAATAATTGTTGTAATTTAATGTTTTATTTACTTGGTCTTGTATGAGGTAAAAAAAAAATTTTTTTAGGATACATTTTCTCTAAATGTGTCTACGACAATAATAATTCCCAAATTGACTTTTAAGCTTTTAAATAAATATATTATCAACAGTACGACAAACGTCAATTCGGTTGCAAAATCCTTAAATCCAAGGGCTATTACAAAAAAATCTGTATGCATATATTACTTTGAATGTATGTCCTAATAAGAACCATATAGATAGATCAAAAATAATTATATGTAGAAGCGTAATGACAAATTTACATTTTCTGTTGAGACATAAAACTGCTTTATACAAGAACAGATGCCTGTTTTAATAATTTACGAATCGAATATTAAATAGGAGTCTATGTGATTTTTTTCTGAAGAACCAGTTATACATGTAAGTTATTGGTTTTTTGTAGCAACAACTAGGGGGTAATTATAAAATAGACTATCGCAAATAAACTGTGGTTCATTTCACTTGAGTACGGTGAGTTTCTTACTCAGTAACACCATATCATTCGTGTAGATTTGTGCGATGAATACAATAATACAAAATGGGCTTTGATTCCATGAGATCTATACCGAACATATAGATCCACAGAAGGCAGGGTTTTTTTTAGCGTGATCAAAGATCCAGGGAGAGAGCATCATCGTTCTGGTATAGTCAGTCCATATAATTCACTGGATTAGAGACCCCCTTTTACACTAACAACTAGTTTAATTGGACTCAAGTCTCCCATCTGTCTCAAGAGTTGTGTTCAGCTTTAGATAGGCCTTGCGCAGACCTTTCCTTCTGCTATGTCTAACTCTACTTATAATGCTATTTAAGCTTTACTTGAAGTTTTTTAGTCCCAAAATGAGTTTACACCGTCACCATTATCCACTCGAACTGTAGTCCAACTATTGAGCTACGGGATTTTTTCAAATTAATGATTACAATTGAGGTATTAGTCTTAGAAAAAATTTGAGCCGTAGCTATAGAATAGAAAAGGTATGAAGATATTAAAGAGTATCTTAAAGATGGCAAGGCATTTCCTTTGACTTAAAAGCTCAAGGTTCCTGTGTTAATTATTTTGGAAACACATATAACAAAAATTTTTGCTTCATAACTAAACCTTAACTCTTATGCTTACAAAATTTATATAGTTTATTTAATTTGGATTTTTAAATATAAAAATTTAGGAAAATACTTTTCTTTAGGTAAAATTTAATAATTTTATCAACTAAATACTCACAATAATAGTTCAATGCTATGATTATGGTATGATTTAAGAGTTTTTAAACTTGTTCTCTTAAAATATTTTATTAGAAAAGAAATGCTAATTTTTGTAGACGAAATAATCAAATATTTTCCTTTTATAAATAAAATAAAATATTTACACCTATGAAATTAAATAAACGTTGCTTGTCAGCTTTCTCTAAAACAAATCCATACATAGCACTAGGAACGAAAAGTAAATTAATTGATACAAGTTTTTCTCTAACTTCCGAACTTTCGCTTTATGATTATAGTAGAGATATACACTTCCCAACTCTTCAGACAGATGCTAAGTTTTGCAAATTGGTTTGGTGCGAAAAGGATAATAAAAGTATTTTGGCAGCAGGCCAAGACAATGGAATTCTTTTATTGTACGAACCATCCAGTGATCCAGATGCTAATACATCATTTAACATTCTTAAATCTTGTAAGGCATTAGAAGGGGATGTCTTAGGCATAGACTTTAACGCCTCTAAAAATGTATTGGCAGCAGGTTCAAAAAATGGAAATATTATTTTCTGGAATTTGGACAAGATAGATCAACAGTACAAGAGTGATATTTCAATAAAGGAAAACATTACTTCCTTGTCGTGGAATAAAAAGGTTTCGAGAATTCTTTGTGCCGGTACCGATGATGGTAAAATTCTAGTTCTTGATATAAGAGCAAAGAATATTGCTATGACTATTGAAAATAATGATGTTTCTAACATAAACAACGTTTCATGGCACCCCTCATCTCCTACATCTATTTTTGCCTCAACTAATTTGAATTGTTTACATTCTTTTAATCTAAGTGCAGACAGTGTAATTACCATTGGATCTCATGACTCTAGTTTGTTGAACTTTGAAATCCTAGATGAGAACACTATTGCTTCTTTTTCTAAGAATAGAATAGAGCACGTTGACGTAAACACTAATACCGTAAGGGATCATGTTGATATTGATAGTGTGTTTGATATAAGTTTTTCGAAAAAAAATCCAATCATATCCTATTTATTTACAAACGGTTCTACTGAGGTTCTTCCACGACAAACTACGGAGATATTGTCTTCTAATTCTCATACGATCTTAGATAACTTTATTATTTCTAGTAATGATATTTATAGGATTGGTTATGAAAAATTCGAAATTAAACAGAAAGAGGACTTACTTCAAGAGGTTTTGAGGACTTTACTATGATAGTAAATATATTTTAAACAAAGAAAATAGAAATCAAATATCTGAGTTACTTTTGTCAAATGAAAAGACTATTTCTGCTTCTGATTATAATAAGAAAAATGATGACGCTTTAATTTACTTAGATTTAGGAGATGATGTCATCTACAATCTTATTAGAAAGAACTACGATGAATTACAGAAAACATTAAAAGATAAAAAAGTCTCAATTGATCTTTCTTTTATTGTTGATATTCTTATTTCTGAGGAAAAAGGATTGGAATATGATGATCCTCTCCTTTATTTGTTGTGGTTAAACATAAAAAAAGACTATAAAAGTTTAAAGAAAAAAATTAGCACATATCAATGGAAGGTTATTGTTGCAATCTTACTACTATCAGAGTTAGAAGATCATGAAATATTGAGCTATTTTGATGATTTAATAGATTCTACGGAAAATTCTAAGTATAAAATGTTTATGTATATTTTAATTAATAATTCTAAAGGTTATATTGAAGATATACATAAAGATTTAAGCATGCCAAAAAAAGTAGGTGATATCAAAGAATTTTTTAAATCATACTATGAGGTTATTAAAAATGCTAAAGATTTAGACATATGCCTTGATGATCCCATTTCTTTTGAATTTTTTTTGGTATGCCAAGGATAAAGGTATGTACGATTTTGTTAAGGATGTGAAATTTTCAGATGGACTTATATGTGCATATATGTCTAAGAAGTTTACTAATGGTAAATTTTTTGACATCAATTCATCTGCTACTTTTCAAAAAACAGTTTTCGATACTAAAAATGAAAATATTAAAAATCAATCCTTTTCCGATACTAAAAATTTAGATAATTTAAGATCGACTATCTCGAATAAACCTTCATTTTCTATATCGCAATCAAATTTAACTTTTTCTAATAGACCCCTGGTTAAACCTCCTGTTGCTAACATTCAACATCCAATCAACCAACATAATTCTAGCCAGTCATTAACGAAAGAAGATAGAAAACCACCAATTTATACAGGAACTCTTAATAAAAGTATAAGCAATCTAACTATTAAACCACCTTCTATTACCGGAAGACCTCCATATCAACAACAAATACATGGTTCAAAAGATTCTTCTCGAACGACTCCTGAAGCAAGTAAACAAGCTAAGACTGGTGGTTTTAGTACAAAGCCGCAACCAAGAAATACGCCCTTGTATAGTAATTAATTTAACAGTAGCTCATCAAGTTTAGGTAGAATGCATCCACAACCCAGGATGTATAGTTCATTGAATAAACCATCTAAACAATCGGATTTTTCTGATGGATCTCATTTTTCAAACATCCCTGCAAATATTCATCCTAGTTCACCTCAAAAAACCTATGGTTAGGTACCTCAACCTTTTTCACTTAAATCATCGGCATCTTCAGATATGAATGCATCGTATCAATCAACACAGGAAATGAAAAGCTCGATTCCTAAACCGGGAACTTCATATAGTTCTTTAAATCGAGAGGTACCTCAAAGAGAAACACAGGAGATTAATTTCGATGTTCCAAAGTTATGTAATGATTTTGAAACAGCATTTGAAATGCTCAAAGGTGAAGCTTCAAAAAAAAAAAATTTGATTGTAGGGAATAAGATTAAAGATGCGATTAGGAGATTTACAGTGTTTAAGCAACAACCACAAAAGGATTTATCTCCTGTAGTTCTTGAGAAGATGAATGAGATAGTTGGATATATTAATACTATCGACGATCCCATAATATTAAAACAAAATATAAAAAATATAGTTGCTGAGAGTATTGATTTAAAAAATAACCATTGAGATATTTGGATGTCTTCGATATCAATACTTGTACAACTTGTTTATTAAAATTTTATTCTATGTTCAAATGTATTTATTTTTTTAAGTTTATAACCAGTTATAGTGTAAGCTAAAGTAGAGTAGCAAATTGTTTCTAGTAAATAATCATAAAGTAATTCAAAATGTATCTATCTTGGTACAAGTTGGAGAAATAAATCTTGTTAATTATGTATTTAAAAATTACAAAAAATCATAAACGATTGGTAAACATAAAATACAGTATTCTTGAAAGTAATTTGTTATGTAAGTAACGTACTCTCCTGAGAGGTAACGTTCTAAGATAGATTTTATACTAAAAGATTTATTTAAACTTTTGTTCTCTCATCTTGTTCTTTATGATTGTTGAGAATTTTGAGCTTTTATATTTTTATTTTTGATCAGAAACAAACCTTTTCTGAGATCGAGTTCAGGTATAACGGTAAGATAAAACATAGCCTGTTTTAAAACCACAAATTACTGTTGTGTATGCTATTCCACAAATACCATAAAAAAAACAACGTAATCAACAAATTTATCCTATTAAAAATTATTGCTATGTTATAGATAAGTATCTATAAAAGAGCTAAACTAAAATTTGTAATTTTTAACGGTTGATGGTAGCTTTTGGGCCCTATTTTTCGAAAAAAATTTAACCCCTAAAAGTTACCATTAACCAAACTTTTGAGCTTGTAAAAAGTATGGATTATAGGTGCCATCTGCAGAAGTACAAAAAGAGTCACATTAAAAGTCACGCAAAGAGAACTTAGCGGCGATTGCATTTCTTTTATTCGAGATTTTGTAAATCCAAGCACTCATATTATGGCTGATTGCTGGTCTGAGTATACACAATTGTGTAATAATGGTTATGTTCATAACAGTATTTATCATGAATTACACTCTGTAGATCCTGATAATCCATTGGAACTATACTCAGATTATATAAAGACTACGGAAGGATCTTAAAAGAACGGATCAAGTGCATTTTTTCGCCCATTGGGCGAAAAAATGCACTTGATCTTGTTTTGGGCGTCAAAATGTAGATTTGTTTTTTTCAGAAAAAAAAAATTTTAACCCCCAAAAATGTCCATTGATGAATTAGAAGT
>JAPMOR010044188.1:37018-48352 GCA_026543865.1 Argiope aurantia
TTTTGCAGATTTCATTTCCAAAAAGATTTAATTTATTTTCAGTTAGAACTTTAATCAATGTGATGGCAACACTTTGAAAAAAGCTATTTTTTTCTCATGAATGCGAAACGTGCTTAATCCTCATTTTTATTTTTGACGAAAAAAATTATTGAAAAACATAGTTAAAATATTTATTTAAAAATTCATTAAAAATAGAAATTTAATTTTAAGATTAAAACAGTAGTATCATTTAAAAGATAAATTTTTTATCTTGAACTTCATGTAAAAATCTTTTTTGTGCGGTAATATTTTCGGCAGTTATAACAGAAACACGTCAAAATTTCGCTTAATTTTTAAATAAATAAAATTCTAGTTAAAAATTCGAAAAAATAACCCCCAGGTGCACATTCCCGGCCTCCAAGGTATACACGTGCCAAATTTGGTAGCTGTAGGTTGAATGGTCTAGTCTGTAGAGCGCCAACACACACACACATTGAGCTTTATTATAAGTATAGATAATAAACTACCCATGAAATCATCGTTTGGAAAAAGTCTTATTGAAAAAAGATTTAGCTCTAATGATGAAATTTAAAAAAAAACTGAAAGATTCTATAACTGAGTAGTCTGGTGCTGACAAACTATCAGAAATTCTAGAAATTAATGATAAGAAGATATCTAATTCTAAAAATATTGAAGAGGAAGAATTAACAGAGAACAAATTGCTAAAGATCTTGTAGAAAAAGTAGATTTGACACTATCAATTCCTCCTAGGGTTCCCTATACAGGATTTACCAAAGAGCAATATAGAGAAATTGCGCTTTATGTGTTTAATGAATGGAAAAGAAGAAATTCTCATCTGATATTTGAGAGAAATCTTGAAATATGGAGGCGGTTTTGGATTACATGTGAAAGATCTGATGTTATAGTTCAAATTATAGACTCAAGGAATCCAAAAATTTTTATTAACAATGACATTATGAAGATGTACAAAGACAAGAAATACATAATATTATCTAATAAATCTGACTTGATTGACATAAGAGTGGAATTAGAAGGATATGAAGTACATTATTATTCTGCTACTAGAGATGATGATATACTTAAATATCTTATTAATCTTGAATATGATAATATTGGTTTTGTCGAATATCCTAATGGGGGCAAAAGTTCTACAATAAATGCTATTTTAAAATCGAAGAAGGTCAAAGTATCACAGACACCTGGAAAAACAAAGTATATACAAACTATAAAAATTGGTTGTAAGAAGACGTTGATAGATTGTCCAGGATTAGTATTTCCCAAACATAAAAAGATAGATCTCCTTCTCCACGGTATTCTAAATGTGGATACAATTTTGGATTTGAAGGCTAGTTTGTACGAAATAATAAAATTTATAGGAATTGGAAAGCTAACTGAATTTTATAACATACCGAGGTTTTACAATGATTCAAGATATTTAGAGAAATATAATTCTCTTAATAACATGGCTGAGCATAAGCAGTGGACCAACACTCAATGTTTAAAAAATATTGTTAAAGATCTGGTGTCAGGGAACATACAGTATGGAAAAATAGAAGAAAAACTTAAAATTAGTAAAAATTACGACTGGATAGAAAATTCATGATTTATGGGTTATACAATAAATAGAACTTAACTTACGTTATTTTTTTATCTATATCTATCTATATACTTATAATAAAGCTCAATGTGTGTGTGTGTGTGTGTGTGTGTGTGTGTGTGTGTGTTGGCGCTCTACAGACCAGACCATTCAACCTACAGCTACCAAATTTGGCACGTGTATACCTTGGAGGCCGGGAATGTGCACCTGGGGGTTATTTTTTCGAATTTTTAACTAGAATTGTATTTATTTAAAAATTAAGCGAAATTTTGACGTGTTTCTGCTATAACTGCCGAAGATATTACCGCACAAAAAAGATTTTTACATGAAGTTAAAGATAAAAAAATTTATCTTTTAAATGATACTACTGTTTTAACCTTAAAATTAAATTTATATTTTTAATGAATTTTTAAATAAATATTTTAACTATGTTTTTCAATAATTTTTTTCGTCAAAAATAAAAATGAGGATTAAGCACGTTTCGCATTCATGAGAAAAAAAAATAGCTTTTTTCAAAGTGTTGCCATCACATTGATTAAAGCTCTAACTGAAAATAAATTAAATCTTTTTGGAAATGAAATCTGCAAAAATATAATTTTTGGCGCGTGTCTGTAGGAAAGGAAACAAATATGAAATATTATTTTTTCTAAAAAATAAATTCAAGAAAAATTATCCCGGATCCATTTTGATATTTACTGACTCATAAAATAATGAAGATGTAAACAAACTTATGGCATTTATTGATGGAATAACTCATATATTTTCCTTTTCAGGTTTGAATATTTTTACTTTTGTAAATATCGTCTGCGCGTGTTTTTCATTTCAGATAATTTCATTTTCCAGTCTAAATATCTGTACTTTTCTAAATATCGTCTGCTTATTAATTGCATTTTTCTCTCTTTTGTTTTTGGCAACTATTGAAATGTTATGTTTACTTTTGATGTGTTTGTTCTATGTAGTACTTCTGTATGTGATGTTTTATTCGATCGGATATTAAGGAGAATGCATACACCACAAGAGAAAGCACAGATTTTATGGTGGTCATAGAGTTAATTTCCAATCAACTAAATCACTGACTTTTAAGAGTTAATTTCCAATCACTTAAACTGACTGATTTATGAAGATTTGAATATCACTATTCAATAAAAAAAGGATAATTTTAGATTTTTCATCGATCGTTTCAAAGAAAATATGCCAATAAGCGCGCAGGTTTCTCAAGATTAATTGGCCTAAGATTATGAAAATGGTGAGTTTTTCTAAATTTTAACATTTAAAACTTCATAAATAAGTCTTAGTTGATCGTGGAAAATAGAAACATTCATTCATTTATTTAAAATTTGGTGTGTCCAGAATATTTATCAGAATATGATACCTTACTGCATTAAATTTAGATTTCATAATTTTTGAAATATATTTATAAGCTGGAACAAAATATTATTATTGATTTCATTTCAATCCTTTTGAAAGCAAAACTAAAAACTGAATTTTTTACTGAATCTCAGAAATTTTTGTTGATTTATTGTTTGAGATATTACATAAACTATGAAAAATATTTTGTAGTTAACATAAGACTTAAATACCGACCGATTCTGTTTGCAATACTCACATTCAATAATAATAATAATTAATAAATAACAATAATGATGATAAAATAAAACGTTTGGTTTGATTCAAAAATATCTTAATATTAATTGCAATTTCATCATTTACATTTTAAATTAAAGTTGAAGTTTTACAGGAAATGACAACAAATTAGCAAAATATATATAGTAAATTGAACGAAACGATCTAAACAGTATAAGTTTAGTATGACTATCAAAATTTGAAGATTAAAAATGTTTTGTTTGAGAATCCTTTAAGAGACCAGTTACTTAAAATATTTAATTGAAAATTGTAGCGAGCGGTAATACTGGCGAACCGGCTGGTCGCCAAAGGCGGCTAGTTTGTAATATTCTTTTTTTGTATTTTTATGTCTTAATATTGGAAATATAAATTTTTAACTAATTTAAATTTTAAAACCTGCATTTTTTTATATTTTTTCTGATCGTGAATATACTGTGATCATACCTTTGGATACCTTAAAAATATATTATAAGGTTGTATCTTTTTTTAAAAACATTGATCTAATCTAAAATCTTTCATTATTAGAAGAGATCTTGTAATTTTCAACAACATCTATAGATACATCAATAAATTACAATCATTTCTACCTAATGAAGAAATTTTATTTGTTTTTTTGTGTTGTACATAAAAAAAATAATCCTCATTTTTTAATATGGTGAACTCACGTAGGAAACATGAAGCCTTGAAAAATATTACAAATAAGACAGCTAAAGAACTAGATAAGAAGCCGTTTCTCACAGAAGAAGAGGAAATCATACATAATTCTCAGAAGTTATGTGATAAAAAAGAGATTTGTATGGTTGACAAATATTCAAAAACTGTATTGAAATACTTTAGAGAGAGAGAGAGACAGCTCTTATATATACATAAACAATACCATTCCCTGGACAACAAGATCGTTTATCATAGACTGGATAATAGGGATCCATGAAAAACTAAACCTATCTCAGGATACACTGTATCTTACAGTTTATATAATCGATAAGTTTTTATTAACACGAGATATTCCAGCAGTAAAGCTGTATCTTGTAGGTATTTCAGCATTCATGATATCTTGTAAGTTAGAAGAAGTTGTTTGTCCGACGTTGTATAACCTGGTTGTGCTGTCCGAGAATAGAATGAGTGAGGATGATATAAAGAAGGCAGAGAAATACATGCTACTATGATATCTTATTCATTTCTCCACTCAATTTCCTGCGTAAATGCTCCAAAGCTAACAATTACGAGATTAAAAGCAGGAATGTGGCTAAATACATACTTGAACTTTCCTTACTATACGAAGAATGGATCTGTAAGAGCAGCAGCTGCAATGTATTTAGCTCGAAAAATTACACAGCAAGACAAATGTAAAAATTGATTCTTATTGTATTCTGAGCATACAAATGAAGAGATAAGAGATTGCTTCAACAAGATGATCAGAATAATAGCTGAACCCATTCCATATGAGAACATCCAAGGAAAGTATGATAAACATATATATTCATCAACATCGTCCTATGTAAAAGAATACGCTAATAATAATTTTTATTAATTTAACAAATAAATATTTTAAAGGTAAATTTGAACATTTTTAAAGTTACTATGCAAGTTAAAAAGTTACTAAAGTTAAAAGTTAAAAAGTTAAAGTTACTATAAAGTTACCAAGAAAAAAATAACACCAAAATTTTTATCTATTTTCCTTTAGCAAAATATTTTAAAGGAGTACCTAAGAGGATGTTCCAAAGTTTTTTGAAATATTAATATAAAAGATTTTTTTAAGTATCTTTTGTATTTGATAGACTATATTATTATTAAATGGTTTATTTATAAAGTACTCATATCTTAAAAAACCGTTTATTTATCGTCGTGGCTTTTAATGTAGTTTTTGGTTACTCTAATATTATTTTAACTAAAGCTTTAAATTCGCTATACATGGAGCCTAATCCAAAACGTAATCAATAGCCACTAAAGATTTTTATCTCCCCACGTTTCTATTACGTAGGTGAGATTGACCTATTAAAGTGAATCTAATAGACGTAGTACTGCCACCCCTATTCAGTAATGTGGTTTTAGATTATAATAAACTCCCTCCAAAATTTTAGAGATTGAGGTGCTCTTCAGAAAATTGTAGCTATCATACTTCTCTTTTTAAACCCTCTTTCAATAACCCATGGTTACTTCTTAACGACTTAAATGAGATCCACGTATTACTTAGTTGCAAATAATACTTGACTTCCACAGCAGTGACCGTTTCGTTTATAGCAAAATAAAAGTAGTTTTTCCGGAGGTATGCTCTTCTAGCCCCATCTACAGCTAGGTTTGTGTGCTTTATGCACGCAGTCTGCATTCTTGATTTATCATAAATATATGTTCCTATCAAAAATCCCAGTCACTTGGGGGAAGTTTCAGAACATGAATAGTTAAGATTACATTTTAAATGCGTCGTTGAAAACTTCCATTTAAGACCCAAACTCTCAAGAAAGGTTATACACCATATTGTGAGCAAGAATTTTTTTCTTCACATACCTTCTTCCTTCAAATAGTATATCTTTACAGTAATATTTACATTAGTAAATCACCTTAAAGAATTAAATTATCTAAACTGATAAATATTTATGTAACAAATATAATTATTTAATCATTTAATTAAATAGTGGTCGGATATAAAAGAAAATAAACTTGCTTACAATATTGTAGAACATATTTTGGGGAGTTTGAGATTTTGTAAAAGCTTAAAAACGCACATTTAAATCTGATCTTAATATTTCTTGTCTTAAAACTTTCCCTCTGATGACTAAGTTTATGTAAGAACATACATATTTAATGAGTTGAGAATAATGAATTCATGTCTAAAAACGTTTAAATCTACCTCTTAATAGGGTTAGAAGAGCAAGCCTCTGAAAAAATTACTTTATCCTTCAATATAAAACGAGAAAGTCACTGCGGTAGAAGTCAAATATTATACGTGATAAGTAATAAGTAATTTTTATTTAAGTCGTAAAAAAGTAATCATGAATATAGAAAATTTTTTAGAAAAAGAAGCTAAGACAGCTACAATTTTGTGAAGAGCACTTCAGTCTCTAAATTTTTTAGAGAGCTAATATCATCTAAAACCACTCAGCCTGAATAGCATTGGCAATACTAAGGCTGTTGAATTTATTAGATTCGTTAAATCATCCACGTAATATAATTATGAAGAAATAGATACCTTCAATTGTTTTTAATTACGTATGGGAAAAGCTTCACAATTTTTGCTCACTAAGAGTTTTAGTTGCAGTAATATAAAAAAATATCATGAGCTATACTGAGACTCGATGTTAATTAAATGTATTTTTAGTAATACTTTAAGAGCCTAAAAGCAATCTTCCAAGTTATTATTTACTCCCTTCATATAGATAAGAGTCTAATACGAAATTAGAAGAGTTTATAAAGTTTAAGTAATATAGAATCTATACAATATACTTTCAAAATTAATAAACTTTTTTTTAAATTTTATGATCATTACTCATATATTTTTTGATTTTAAATTCAAGTTTAAATTATAGATACAATTATATAGCAAGGAAAAGATTTTACAAGCTGATTTTTAGGCTTATAATTTATAAAATTAAAAGTAGATGTTTTTAACAAACTTATTAGTTCACAAAGATAACATTTTAAAGCTATATATTTTACATATTCATGAAGGATAAAAATAAAATAAAATAAAATTGTCGTACTTCTTTGAGAAGTACAACTCAAGAATAGATTTAAAAGTTTTATTGTTATAACTTTTCATACCCTTGTATGAAATTAAAAAATTTATGTTAAAAATATTTAACAAAAAATTAGATCAACAAACTTTTTTTTAATGTGGTGTATACCACAAAAATAATTTAATGATCACTATAAAAAAAAGATTGACAGAACGACCAAACGAGAACTACAAATGGATCAAGATCATTATTTCCCCCCAGGGGGAAATAATGATCTTGATATTTTTTTTAAATTTTGGAACCCCTTAAAATGGTAGAAAACTTTTTCAGAACGAACATACTTCTGCTGATAGGTGATGATGTAGATTCTGTGATTTTATTTTTAAAAAATAAAGAATTCATCAAAAGGACTCTATCTTGTGATTACTGCTCTGTCCCTATGATATGGAGGCCATATAGAAAAACAAAAGATAGTTTTGTTTGGAAGTGTGAAAATCAGGCTTGCGCAAAATATAAAACCACAAAATCGATAAGGTCAAATTCGTTTTTTGAAGAATCAAGAGTTGAACTTCAAATGATTATATTTGCGATTTTTCTTTGGAGTGAAGGATCGCAACGCACTAAAACAGCAAGACTCACAGGATTTTCAAAGAATACTGTTTCATCTGTTTATGCCTTTTTAAGATCTATCTGTAGTAAATACTTTGTAAAATACCCTATTCAGTTAAGTGATCCTGGAATTATTTGCCAAATCGATGAAAGTTTGTTTACACACAAACAAAAATACCACAGAGGTCGAATTTCTGGGCATCAAACATGGGTCTTTGGTATAGTCGATACAAGTTTTTCGCCCTCTAGAGGGTATATGGAGATAGTCGAACGTAGAGATAAAAACACTCTACTTCCTATAATTGAAAGAGTATGTTTACCAGGGACTAAGATTTATTCTGATCAATGGTCTGCATATCATAATATATCTGATTTAGATTTTGAACATGAAACAGTGAATCACTCTGAAAATTTTGTTAATCCTAGAAATGGTGTTCATACACAGCATGTCGAATCATATGGTGTAAACAGAAATTGAAAATAAAATCTATGAAAGGAGTCAAAAAAAAAAAAAACTAAATTCCTATCTCGATGAATATATGTGGATGGAAAGATGCCATGAAAATGCTTTTTATAAAACCTGTGAGTGTATAACCGAATTTTATGACTGTAACAAATAAAGATTTTTACTTTAACCATTTTGTGATGTAATCTTTTCTTTAATGTTGTGTTTTCTTGTCTTATCTTCTAAAAACGCTATTTTGTGTATTTATTTTTACTTGAACTTTTTTTACATCTGGGGGGAAATAATGATCTTGATATTTTTTGGGGGGAGATAATGATCTTGATCCCTACAAATACCCAGCAGAACCTCTACATAGTCAACAAGCAGACTCTACAGCCAGACCAACAGAACCCCCCCCCCCGAATCATCAAAAAAGAGCTACACTTCAGCATACCTTAAGACATACGTTTGCTTACAAGACTCATGAAGGATTTTTTCAATAAAGTGTTTGGTTAGGCAAATTTTTTTTGTAAATCATAGGTAAAAAACCCCGTGGTGTCTCAAAATGCCCAATTTTTTTTGAAAACTTTTAACCCCCACATGAATAATTTCTTTTGGACATGTGGTCAGAAAAGAAGTAGAATACCGGTTATCAATGAATATAAATTTAGATATAAGGGGAAGGGGACTCATGGTACAACCTACTGGAAGTGTCTCAATGCAAGTTGTACTGCTAGAGCTACATTTTCTAGTGATGAACTAGTTAAAACAAGGGGTATGCACATGCATAGTACAGATTTTAATGCTGTTCTTAAGTCTCAAATTAGGTCCATTGTATTTGATATATTGGCACATTCGCCATTTGTATCATCAAATGAACTTTATAACAGAATCATTAGGACCCTTCAGGATAACTATTGTGTAGATGATGGAGTTTTGTCTCAACTAGTATCTTTCGATAGCTTAAAATCTTCAATATATAGATGGAAAGCTATCTTTATGCCATTTACTGGTATCTTAGATTTTGCTAATTTTGATATAAGTGAATTTTACCAAATGGTGATAAATTTCTTTTACATAGTGAATTTGGTGAGGAAAGAATAGTCATTACTTGTGATATAAATTATTTACAAAGGTTCATAGGAGCTAGAAATTTCAAAATTTACATGGACGGGACTTTTAAAACAGCTTCAAATAGCTTTTACCAGCATTGCCTAGTCCAGAGGTGCTTAAACTGGGGTTACAACCCAAAAAGGAGTCAAGAGAATTTTTAAAAAACTTTTTAAATTTTTCTTTGGCATCTCAAATGAATTAATTTTATTTTCTTTCCAAAAAGTTTAAGAACGGTCTCACTAAGATTGAATTTTTAGAATTAAATCAAATCATCTCAATGTATCAATTTTATATGTCTGAAAAATGATAAGAAAACGGTGTCAAATTAATTAAATTTAAATTGTAAATAATCTTAAATGATCTTAGTTATTTGGATTCAAAATTCGAGATTAAATCAAAGTAAATTTTAAATAGTCTTATATGTTTTCTTGTTTGAGTTAAAAAATTCAAGTTCAGCAAAATAAACTTATAATGAATTGATACACATAATTATTTATTAAAAAAATTTCGTAATTTATCACTCGAAGATTAATATGCTACTATTATTTCATTATTTCAAACAAAAGCATGCTTTATTTATTATGTATTTTGACTTATTTTTTCTAGAATTGAAGAAAAATATGAATCTAAAAAACTATTTTGCCGCATTATAATATTTGACCATAAAAATATTTATTTTTACCCAATTGATCTTGATGAAAGCTTAAAGAATTTTATCATATTTTTGATTTTTAGTAAACTTATATAAAATATATTTTTTATGAGAGAGGTCTGAATAAATTGCAAAAGCAACTACTATGTGATGTATAACACATATAAATCCTAAAGCCTTTTTTACAGTTTAAAATTTATCTTTAAATCTTCCTTTAGAAAAAATAACATTTAAATTCAAATAAGGATATTAGGTCGTCAGAAAATTTTTGTTAAAAAAGGGTTTTATGGACACAAAAAGGCTGGGTAACTGGCCTAGTCATTGGCTGTCATTCAAGTTGATAATGATTCTAGGGTGAACTCTTGTAGGACTTAAACAGTATTATAGGGAGGAATATATGAACTAGGGGGGGGAATTTTACAGTAGGCAGATTTGAACCCACTCGACCGGAAAAAAAAGTTTGGAGACTTGAGTCCAATTAAATGAGTTGATATTGTAAGAGGTTATGACTGTAAACAATGGAAAATATGAACTAAATATAAAAAACACTTATGATCTCTCCCGGATCTCCAACCACGTTCATAAATACCACCTACCGCGGTTCTATATGTTCATCCTTGATTAGAGCAAGGCTAGAATGTTACTTCTTTGAAATCACCCCAATGAGTATGATCGTGCTCTCTAAACAAGTCTCTGTAAAGGAATAGATTTTGTGAGAAAGAATCTAACAATACTCAAGTGGTAATGAAGCACAGATCATCTGCAAAAGTCACTATTAAGGTTTCCTTCGAGCTGTAGCACATAAAGAATTTTGTTATTTTTAAATTCAACAAATTACAAAAATGAAAAATTTGACGGCACTAAAAAAACACACTCATTCTCCACACACTCAAAAAAGTGGTTTGAAAATGCAAAAAATCTGTTATCTCAAATTTGTGAAACTATTTTTTCCGGGATGTATGTGTATTCTAAACTAAGGTAATTTATACCTTCACTAAATTTTTTCATATCCCTGTAGAATGCAGTCACCTTTTGCTAAGATACCTGAGATTAATTCATACAGTAAATTCTACAAAGAAAAATGTCGAAGCAATACCGTTCATGATAAGGCTTTACTATATATGGAATTTTACGTAGAAATCTCGATGCAATGATTTATAAAGATTTTTAGTATAAATAAGTTTTCTAATTGCATAGGATTTACAAGAAAGAAGAAATGCAAAAGTTCGTTATCTTTCAAGATAAATTGTTATTCGAAGGTGTTCTAAAACAAAAAATAATTGTCGTTACTTAAATTATTATTTGAATTCTGCGGTTGTACCATAACGATTTGTTAAGGGTATTTTTTGTAATTTTTTAAAAATAAATATTTTTAAGAACGTAACCAGATGGTTACGATAGTAATAATGTTCATTGTTGGATATACTCTTTTACGAATAAGTATTGGTAAATCTTTCCCCCTTTCTTTATTAAGATGAAAGAGATTACTTTATAGGTATAAAAAATTTAATTTAATAATATGAAGAAACAATAAAAAATAAATGGATTAGGTGTTTAATTTAAACTGATGAAACAGCTATTTGTGATGGTATAGTAATAATTGAGACTTTAAACAAATTTG
>JAPMOR010044188.1:48362-75904 GCA_026543865.1 Argiope aurantia
GTGAACTCATTTTTAGCAATACTATAGAGAGAGATGTGGTGTGAATCGACCCAGAATACATAAATTCTTAAAAGAGTTTTCAGAAAAAAAATTATTTATTCAATTTCAAATACACACAAAATTGGAGTTTTAAGCCTTAAAGAAAATTTAAATGTTCAATTAAGCATAATTATTAACATAAATTGTTTTTCTTCTATCTTCATTAGTTTTTTTTTGGGGGGGGGGGGTTAAGTAAAAACTGTTTTTCAAGCCTTACATAACCTCTATGGACTGCCTAAATTCGCCTAAAAACGCAATGATAATAGATAAACTAACAAATACAATAAAAACACAAGAATTAGTTATAGACACATCAGGAAGACTATTCTTTCAGTTGTTATCAGAAGACAGACATCTGATAGCAAATATTGTGTTTGATGAGTCTTTCTTTATTTCGGTTACAAGAAAAAAGCAATTGATCAGAATAAACAAACCAAATTTTTTTATAAATAAAATGAAAGTTCTAAAAATATCAACGTTTGAACATTCAATTAATTTTGAATATGAATTCGATGATTATTCATACACAAATAAAATGTTTACTTTCGATAGCTCACTTTATGAAATATCTTTTCAGCCTGCGATATCAAATGAACTTGATCACAGTCTCTTCTACGAGGTTATTAATTTATTGAAGGGTACGGATGTTACAGTTAAATATGAAGATGGAAATGCTTCAGTTAGCACAGAAGGCAATTGTATTAGTTTTATAAGTCCAGGTTTTGATGGAATAGAGTTTCAGACAAGTTTAGCAACTCTTAAAAATATGATTTCAAATAATAATCTGTTCATTAAATCGTATCTCTGCTATCAGGACGGTTAATCACCTATAAATTTCATTTTTGAAGGTGTTTCGTTTAATATTTCTTATCTACTTGCAGTTTAGCAACAGCATACTTTTTATAAATAAAATTTTGATCTTCACTTATTAGTAGAATTTAAAATTAGTTGTTGTTCAATTACCTGGGTTTAAATATCAAACATTTGAATATATTTTATTTATGAAAGGATCAATAGACATATTTTTTTAGACCTTGAAAATGGAGGATGAAGAAGTAAATCTTAAAAAATTTATTACAACCAGAGAGACTGAAATTAAAAGACTGGAAGAAGCCATAAAAACGAGCAGGAAAAAGACTTTATTATTTCAAAGACTTCCTTTTTACAAAAGGAGGATCAAATAAAGAAATTAGAAGAAAAAAATCTAAAATACGTAAAAAGGGCAGACACGTGCTTAAAACACATGTTTGGTATGCAAAAAGATTTAAAATGCTAAAAGTAAATGGTATAGGACTGCCTTATGAAAGAAATATCAAAAGTGACAAGTACATTTATAAATCAATCGGAAGAGGGCTTATATTTGATGAAACATATAAGCAAAGCGTTGTTTATCTTAAAAATTCTAGTATATCTGAGTTAAAAGGCATTGTGCCTAATTGTTTGTTTAAAATTCAGTATTTAACGATTCAAAATGAAATAATTGAGTGTATTCTCACTGAAAAGTATTTAGTTTTTAACTTCATTTATGATGAAAAAATTAATTCATGGATATGTGAAAGATTTGAGTTTTATAAAACAATAGAGTGTTCCCTATATCTTTTAAATTTTAGAAATCCTGAATTAAAAGATTTTATAGAATCTAAGATAGAAAATGTAGATGAAAAAGTAGAAAATGATGAATCCTTTTATGTAGAGATGTTAAATGATTCCAAGAGTGGTAAATTTTTCATGAGGAGAAATGAAGTTATGAAATGCTGGGATAAACTTATTTTATTAAAGACTATACCAATTTCTGTAAAAGAACTACAAAGATATTGCTTGAAGAGAAATTGCATGTCGTATCCATTCGATAATGTAAATTCATATTTTTTTTAAATGTTTGAGGATGCAGTAAATTCTGAAATTTTAAGTAAATATGAAAGAACACCTCGAGGAAAGAAAGTGAAAATAGATAAAGATGACTTATTTATTTGGACTGATAGATCTGTCAAATATCACATTTTTGAAGTGGAAAAAGGTAGCTTAAAGACGAAGGCCTTTGTTTTACAGGATGGTTGTACAATAGGAAGGGTAATTAGATCAGGATTTTGTTATACAAGGGGAAGGTGTAGAGGACTTTATGTTTTTTCTGATGTCGAAGTACTAGAAAACGTATTTTGTAGAAATATAGAGTATGATAATTTACATGCTATCAGATTTATAAAATCTTTTTGATTTCTAGAGAAAAAAACTTTATTTTTTGAAACCACATATCTAATTAGTTGCTACAATATAAATAAATCGGTAATATTTAGGAAGTTATGTGATAATTTATATTTTATTTGTTGATTACAAAGAAAAAGCATTTTAAGGTTTTTGGTATATCATATTTGATAAATTCCGAATTAATTTTGATTCAAAGACTATTAAGTTTTGGGGTGAATTGACAATAAATGTTGAGCGCAACTACGCCAATATCACAATTATAAAAAATAAGGGTCAGAAGAATAAATAGGATAAAAAATAGTAATTTTCACCAAAGTTTTTATAAAACTCTAAAAAAAATTTGTATATGCTGATTATATTTTAAATTTAATTATGCTACAATTGATCAATATAGCAAATAAAAAATAAAATTTTTAAAGTTACAAATATATTTCTTCGATTTCCAATCGTTTTAAATTAATTTTAAAGATTAATTTAATTTTTTACAGCGTCTTTTGTCTATTCTAAATTTATCTCTATCGTTACTTAATACTAAAAGATTGTTGTCTAATACTTCTATTACTACAAATGGTCCATCATAAAATGATTCTGATTTATGTTTTTTAGTTTTAAGATTATTGTCAGAATCCTTTTTCGTCAATACTTTATCTCCAATGGCAAAAAATTCATCATTCTTAACACTTTTTTTATATTTGAGTTCAAAATATTTTTTCTGATGACTCACGGTTTCTTCATGGTAAGGTAAAACAAGGATATTATTTTCATCTTCGACACTTTGATCTTCTATAATACAAGTGTTATACATAATTCTATTTTCAAATAACAAAAAAAGTCAATTATTTTGTAGATTTATGTTTACATATTGTTATGAAATGCTAGTTAGGGGGTATTTAATAAATAAAATAAATATCTTGGAATATCTTAAAACTCCTCTTTTGGGATTTTATTATTCTTGGCTTTCAACATGGTTAAAAAAATTTATTTAAGAAAATAGCCAGAGCGGGGTTCGAACCCGCGCCTCCGGAGAGAATGGCACCTTAAGCCACCGCCTTAGACCACTCGGCCATCTGACTAGCAACATTATTTAAAAACATATAAAACAATATATTCATAGAAAAATATAAATAAAAAATAATCCCCTATATATGGAGATGGTTAATATTCCAATGCTTTGCGAAGAAGAATTAAAAGAATTAAAGAGCACAACAGTTTTTGATTGCAGAGAAATAGAATACTTATATGAGAGGTTTGTTTGTCTGGACAAGATGAATGTAGGATACTTAACTTATAATGAACTAAACAATATCCCAGAGTTCGGCATAAATCCTTTTAATAAGTTGGTTTTAAATGTATTAGAAAAAAGACTTGACTATGAAAAAATCTCTTTTCCTCATTTTCTTGATTTTTTAGGGATCTTTAATAAGAAGACAGACAAGAAAGAAAGAATTAGATTTCTATTTGACATTTTTGACATAAATAATGACGGTAAACTATGCAGATCAGTTTTGTTTAATATCTATTCTATAATGGGAGGATCCTCTATGGACGAAGTCATCTATCTTCTGGAGTTGTATGTTAAGGATAAAAAAGGTTACTTAAATTACTCGGACTTTAAGATATTCCATGAAGAAGATCCTGTTATTGAAAAAATATGGTTATTGATTTTACCAAGAACATCAAAGAACCTCATAAGGTAGGATTACTCGATATAATTTTACCTAGTTTTAGTTACTCTAAGAAAAAAATGTAAAAAGTTTTCAACAGCATTTTATAATTTAATTTATCATATTCCTCTAAATATTAATGAAATGAATCCAGTAAAGCTTATATATCAGTTATGATGCTGTTTATAATTCAAGTTTTGTAATTAAATAAATTTTTTTTGTAGATCAAAAATTGATTGTTTAATGTTCCAAATGTTGAGATTCACTCGTTTCATATAAAATAAATTTTTAGCAATGTTATTGTCGTAGCATTATGTTTTATAAATAATTGTTTATTATTTAACCCTTATTCAAGAACAAAATAAATCTTTTAATTACGACAATTAATATTGAAAAAAAGCAAAAATATTTTTGTGTACTACTCCAATAGGATAATGGTGCTAGGTTCAAATCCCTGTGGGCTCGAAACTTAAAGGTGGGACTTATGAGTTCAAAAGGAAGGTGACTTGAGTCTAATTAAACGAGTTTTTAATGTAAGAGGTTGTGCTTGCAATCAGTGGATGATATGGTGACTATACCAGTACGATAATGCTCTCTTCCCTTGTCTCTAACCACGCTCGTAAATACTGCCTATTATGAATCTACATGTTTGGCATTTATTATGGCAAGGCTAATGGTTGGTTTTTCAAGAATCAAAGCCCAATGAGTATGATCGTACTAACCGCAAAAGGCTACATTAAAGGATGGGGGTTAGTGCGTAAGAAATCTCAATATTTATATTTAGAAGGGAATGACTCGGTTCATCCGTGAGAATCTTTTTTAAGATTCCTCTTTTATCCGTGGCACAAAAAAAAATATTTTTAGATCTTCTTGAATTCAATATTTTATTTGCATTTATTTACGTCTACTCAAATGTTTTAAAAATATTAATGTTTCAACAAAATGAAACATAGTAATTTGTAAGAATGACTAATTATTAAAATTACAAATAAGAAATGATAAAATTAAAATTTTTGGAGCAGTATTTTACTATATTTAGTGTTTGTTTATACAAAAAATTTTAGTGATATGGACTTTAAATTAAATAATTAAGATAAAATTTACATGACTAATATTCGCCAATTGACTATTAAAGCTTCTTAAGAGAAAAGAAAATTATATTTTTAATGTTCTCAAAAGATATATCTTTTTAGGGTAAATTTATACAAAAAAATGAGTAAATTAACAAATATGGGCATCTAAAATATAATAGTATGTTATAAAAGAATGAATTTTACATTGTAAATTATTCTAGTAAAAGGATAATTTGATAAAATATTTACATTTAATCTTATAAGACTTTATTTAATCAATTTCAATTAACTTTTTAAATCAATCAGATAATTTTTAAATTCAAAAATAAATGATGGCTAAAAAAATTATAATAATTCTATTTTAATTTAAATAAATAAATATGTGTAATTCAATATAAATGAATTAAGTTAAATGTCTAAGGATAATTTAATTTGTTATTTTATGTTGATAAATTTATTTAGGTCTATTTTATGTGATAAAGACTTATTCAACTTATTTGTACTTAATATTTTTAATTAAACATTAGTACATCAAAAAAAATTATTTTAGGGGATAAAGATGATTTTTTTTGCTATTTTGCATTACATAAATCTAATTTTATGTAGAGGTTCATGCGACATTATAAGCTTAACAGAAGGAACAATTCAACCTAAAACAATGACCAAATTTAATTTTTAAGATCTTAAAAATGCGCTTAAATTTTACTGCTATAAATGGATTTACGTTGAAAATGCAACTTTCTATACTTTTAACTTTAACAGATGTATAATAGATGATAAACTTAATGAGGATCAGAAGGATATTGCTACAATGTATAACAATGAATTGAAAAACTACAATAAAATTGTATTATTATCTTTTGATTGGGAGTATTACATGAACGTACTAAAAAATATTCTAGATTAATTACTTTTGAATAGCAGAGTCCTTGAAAAAATTTTTATTGATTTTTCTTCTCAAATATTAAGTGAAGATGAAATACCTATCATTGATAGATACATTTACTTAAATGATGTAAATAATAGATATTATAAATTTATTGATAGGTATAGAGATCTAAAAGATAATTTGATTCATTTCAAACTTGGAATATTTTTTAATATGTCAATCGAGGTAGTTTATCTATTTTATTTACAATTCCAACACATAGAAAAGGATGCTATAAAGGGTCTCGATGAAGAAATGGAATACTTATTTAAAAGAATAAATCTTTCGAAAAAAGAGTTATTTGTTTGGCAAAATGATAAATTGGTGCTGATAAACATCAAAGATAGTATCAAATACTTTTTAAAATACTATGCTTATATTTTAAATATTCATACAACAATAAGCTACACTGCGAACCCTTCCATGAAAGAAGAAGAAAAACTAATGAAATATTTATCAACACCTCTAATTAAAGATATACAACTAAAGGATGAAAACAAGTTTAGTATTGATGGAATAGGAAAGATAATCCGGAATATTGAAAGGTATATAAATAAAAAAAATTAAAATTTACTTCAAATCATATTTTCTAATTAAATTCATGCTTATATTTACAAATAATTCATTTTCTATCACATTACCCTTATCAGATGCTTTACCTATCTCTAAATCCAACGGTATTGATCCTAAATATTCGATTTCCAAAATTTGAATAATTTCTTTTATACCAGAATCATAGAATATGTTTCTTGACGTTCCACAATTTGAACATATAAATGTTTTTATATTTTCTAGCAATCCGAAAATTGGAATTTTAGTTTTCTTACAAAAGTTTATTTGTCTTATTACATCTTGAAAAGATATAGTTTGGGGTGTTGTAACAATGATACTACAATTTGGTTTTATGTAGTTTACTAACCAAGATGTTCATCAGTAATATTTGGAGGGGTATCTATTATGAGAGCTTTGTATCTGCTACATTCCATATTTAATAAGATATTTCTAATTAGATTGGTTTTCAATGAAGAGCTAAATATTGTAGATTCTTCATAAAGATCCTGTAGATATCCAACTGATATTGTCCCAAAATTTTTACTAATTTCAACGGGATACATTACTTTATTGGTTTCCACTATTAACGTATCTTCTGTATTAGTTAGCTTAGGAATACTAGGTCCTGACAAATCAAGATCTAAAAGTAGTGTCGATATACCACATCTAGATAAATTTTCTGCAATGTTTCTACTAATTGTGCTTTTACCAACACCACCTTTTCCACTCATAACAGCCAAAATTAAATTGAAATGCAGAAGCTTTTCTTGAATTGTTAAGATTGAAGGATCGATAGTTTTTTCTGCACACATTCTTGCACTTGGACATTCTTTACATTGGTCAGCCTTACCAGCCATATTCGTATCTTTAGGACATTCTGTATTATTTTCACTACTTGTATAAGACACACCCATCTGTGATATAATTTTATGAAATAAATATAAAACTTTTTAGCAATACAAGATAATTAGCTCCTTTTACAATTAACAGTAGAAAGATTATAAAAATATCTTTCAAGAAAGGATCATTTTATTCGTTATGATAAAGTTAATGTAAATTTATTTGTCGTAATTATCAGTATGTTTATTTCAAAAAAATGTTAAAGCATTTAAATACATAAATGATCATATAAAAATTAAAAGAAATGAGTTAAAATAATTATCTAAAAATTTGGTGGTACTTTTAGAATAGTATCAGAATATATAAATGGTAATATTATGCTTATTTCATTGCTGTTATAAAATGGATGCAAATGAGTTATAGAAGTATTGCCTTTCCTAAGCAATTTTTAAACAATAATATTTGTTAAATCAACTGTATTTATATATAAAATTAACAAAACTATCGTCTTTAAAAACAGAACTTAGAAGTCATGAAATTTTTATATTAATGTAAATTTAAAAAAACAGTTAAATTACAGATTTAAAAATTTTAAAAATGCAGTTTAATACAGAAAAAATATAAATATGAACCCAATTATTATTATAATTATATAGTTTTATTTTTATGAAAAGGAGGAAAGTGAAGCCCCCCTTTATCTTAAGTGCTGATGTTGTATTTATGTCGCTTATAATTTTTGATTGAAGAAATATTTGCAAATTTAAATTGAATTTTATGATGCTCACTGTGATATTAGAAAAATACGTAAATAAGGGATAAAATTAAAAGAAAATGCTAATTTGACACCAATAGTAATAAAGAATATAGATACTGTTGTTCTGGTTTTTAACATAAAATAAATGTATTTATTTATCATAAATTGGGGTAAAGATTATTCAAAGATATAACATCCCCCTCCTAGACGGATAGTCTCATATTTAACCCCTTTTTTTCAAATCATAATGCCTTTTTTTTAATAGTTTCCCGTTTCCCATTCTTACAATATATGAGTCTCCCCCACAGCAGACAATTACTTTACCTAATCCTAAAAATCTTCCTTTTTCATACTTATCTACCCCTTTTAAATTATCCTTCTTAGCAACTCTTACAGCTTGTCCTTCAAAAAAATCTCTCTCTTACGATGCACAAATCTCTTACTATACTTGCCTTCTGGTCCATTTTCGATCATCACCCGACCACTCTTATCATTTAAAGCTTCTGTTGGTGTACATCCAATTCCTGTATGGTACGTTCTGTTATACTTCTCTATGCTGCTAATAACCTTTTATTCAAAACTCATTCCGGACATTTTAAGTATCGTTTCTCGCAAACTCCCAATGACTCTTTCAACTCTACCATTACTTCTATGTGATTCTATGCTCACCTTCCTATGCCTTATGTCTAGATTCCTGCACAATTGTTCAAATTCAATGTTAATAAACTCTTTACCATTATAGGTAATTATCTCTTCTGGTCGATTTCCATTTCTACATAGACTTTCTATAAACTTTGCTACTCTCGAACCTTTCTTGTCTTTCATAGGAATTCCCCAAACGTATCTAGTATGATAATCTACTCCGACCAATACATACATACCTAAATCTCTAAAATCAATCAAATCCAATGCAATTTTTTCTAAATATCTATTAGTGCTTACAAAATCACATCCTCCTGATTTCTTTCTATTATAAATTTGACACCTTTCACATTTCATTATGCCATTATATATAGCATTCCTCATATCTGGCCAATAGAACATTTTTTTCATCTCATAATGGACACTTCCTACACTTCGATGTCCTAGATCTTCGTGATAACTCATAATAAGATTCTCTCTATCTTCTTCTTTTGGTATTTCGGCCCTTTCACCACTATCAAAAACCCAATATTCTATTTCTCCATCTTTTACTAAATGTTTTTTCACTTTACCTTCTTTTTGTTTTTCAGTTCTTCTTTTAATCATAATCTTTTTAGGATCTTCTGTCATATAAATTCTACTCAACGCATCAGCTACAACCATTTGTTCTGGTTTCTTATACTCAATGCTAAAATCAAATTCTTGTATCTTTTCGATCCACCTGTTTATTCTGTTATTGTTAAAATGTGGCTTTCTACGTATCTCAATTAAAGCCTTATGGTCTGTTTCAATTTTAAATCTCCTTCCTCGTCACTCATATTCAAACTTCTTTATCCCCCAAAAGACTGTGTACATTTCCTTTTCACTTATTGTATATCTCGTTTCTGTTGGAGTAAACTTCTTTGGTGCCCATTGAACCGGGACCCACTCATTTTTATCATTTCTTTGCATCAACACTGCACCCATACCTACATTCGATGCATCAGTCCTTAATAAGAATTCTTTCTCATAATTTGCTATCCTCAATTTTCCTAACGTAGCTACCACTTCTTTTAACCTTAAAAACTCCATCTTCATTTCTTCTGTCCATTTCCAGTCTCTATCCTTTCCCTTTAAACTATCTGTCAAACTTATCGTTAATCCTGCATAATCCTTGATAAAGTTTCTGAACCAACCTGTGAGACCCAAAAATCTTCTGATATCTGATACACATTCAGTCTCTGGAAATTCTAATGCTTCGTTCTTCTTAATCTCAGATGGTGTTTTCTCACTACCATTTAAAGTGACACCCTATAATTTTATCTCTCTTTGACACAATTGAACTTTTTTAGCATTTACTTTCATGTTATTCATCTCCAGTCTTCTTAAAGCTTCTAAAACCAATGTATCATGCTCTTCCTTCGTTTTTCCATGAATCACAATATCATCCATGTATACTTCTATACCCTTCCCTAAGCACTCCTCAAAAATTGTGTTCATAACCCTTTGTAAAATCTGCGGGGAATTCTTAAACCCCATCACCATACTGTTCCACTCATAAATCTTTTTATTAAATTCGAATGCTGTCTTGTGTTTATCAGCCTCTTCTATCTCAATACCATAGAACCCTTCCTTTAGATCAATTACCGTAAAGTATTTAGAACCTTGCGTATGACGAATAATATCTCTGATGCTTGCTAACTCAGATGGATCTTTGTCAACTAGGTCATTTAAAGCCATCAAGTTACTTACTAATCTAATTCCTCCATCAGGTTTTCTCCATGCTCTGATTGGATTTCTCCACTCGGATGTTGATCTCCTTATAACTCTTCTATTTCCAAGCCTTTTTAATAAAATCAGCAGTATCTTTCATGAGTGACTGTGGTATACATTGCCCTCTTTTCACTACCTTAACCCCTTCGGCTGTCTTAATTTTACACTTTTCAAGCTTACAACATTTAATAGGCTCCGAACCATCATCAAACACGTTTTTAAATTTCTTCTTTAAATATTCTAACCCTAAACTAAACCCTTCATCGTTCCTTATTAATTTACGTTTTCCATCCTTTACAACTCTACTTTTCTTTTGTCTTTTACTATCCCTAACCTTTCTGTAATCCTCCTGACTCGTTCCACTATCCTCCTCTTCCTTAATCGCTTTATTTCTAAATGCATATTTAATATCTCGATCCCTTTTGAAACAAGTAGATATCCTATGACCTAAACTTTTACAGTAATAACATCTTAACCTTCTGTCTTCATGATTTTCGTATACATCATCATTTTCTCCTGATGTTTTAGCTATCTCCTCTCCCAATATTTTCAAAATAATTTTTTTCCTTTCCGCCCTTTCCAGTTCTTTTTGAACCAGGTTTTCTAACAGTGTCCTCATCCTCTCTAGACTATCTCCTTTTTCGATATTCTCAACCATAAAATTCTTTAGCAAATCTGACCCATCCTTATATATCTCCCTTAAATACATCTCTCTCTCTCTACACCTTTCAACCTAAGATAATACATTATCCTCTCAAACTCCTTCATCATTCTTCTTGCCTCCTGACCAACTGTCTCCACTTGTTGACTTCTCATTTTCCGCGTTCACCATGTATTTATTTATCATAAATTGGGGTAAAGATTATTTAAAGATATAACAATAAATGTTTAAATTGATTGAAATTTTCTTTATAACCAAGCTTTTGGTGCACAAGACACCTAATTCGAAACTTGCCTCCCCAAAGAAAAAAAAGCCAGTTTTTCACGTAAGTATAAAAATGACATGGATATTTAAGACTGATCAGTGACTGTGGAAAAACAGAAACTTAACTGTACGGAACTGGTGTGACAAGAAGTTGACATTTTACCAATAAAATCAATGTAAATTGGACTTTTTTTGCTATGTGATCATTTTTTTTAACTGAAGAATAGGTGGATCTCATTTAAGTCTTTGAAAAGAACTATATTTTATGGGTGTTGTAAAATGAGAAGTATAGCTAATGCAATTTTCTGAGGATCATCTTTGTTTCTAGAAATCTGGAGAGAGCCTTTTATCGTTTAAAATCGCTTTTATCGAACAGTAAATTCTATACTGCGCTCATAAAACTTAATTAAAAGGAATCATCTTTTATCTGTGGTAGAAGGACGGATAGATATAAATTATGATCATTGGTTAAGGATTTGAATAAGTTTTATATTTTATGTGCATTTATAGCTATAGTTACGATGATATAAAACAACCAAAACTATACCTTAAGTTAAGACGATACAAAAAGAGTTTTTTTTTTGTTATTGATTAAAATTTTGTTAAGAGGATTAAAAGTTAAATTAATGTCTTTTTATTAAGTCTGTTTGATCTTGGTGATTTAAAGAATTAAACAAACTAGATTGAAAGGTTGCGCGAGAGAGGTCTTATTGAAAATTGTGCACTTGGCTCAGAACATACGAGAGACCTGAGTTCAATTTAAAAAGGGTGCATGGGGCGTTCCCGCCCCATTTTCAGTATTAAAAAAATTTTTAAAGATTCACCCTTAAAATGGTGAATTTTTTTGAAAAAACGTGGGAAGATTTCGAAAAAATTATTGCAAATGCTAAAAAAAAAGAATATTAAGAAGTGAGTGAATTCGATGTGGGAAACTTTAAAGACCTCAAATGAGCAGGTCTGGCACTATCATTTGTTCTAACAAAGCTTGTAAACATAGATACAAACTATGGAAAAATTCACTATTCGAAAATATAAGGATTAGGAAAACTCTAGTTTTAAAAATACTTGAATTATTTATGAATAACGCTAAGTATTAACTTATTGTGGTATACATCCACATTTCTTTATAATAATTTCTCTTCAAATAATATTTATTATTTATTCTAATTTCCCTCCCGATTATATAAACAAATATAATTTTAGGGGTAGATAAACTGATGGGCTTTTATAATAATAAATTATTTATTGAGAGTATTGTTGAATACTATTTAAAATGTGGCCGTATCCCAAGGGGATACGACACTTATAGAATTTGAAACAGGCCTGTCGAAAACCCATCTGGCGTATAATGAGAAATGTTTCGTCTTTGTTGGTTCCAAAATACTATTCTGCTTTAATTGAAATAGGAGGGGGGGGGAGAATATAGTCAAAGTCGATAAATCCAAATTTGGTAAATGTAAATATAACAAAGGACATCATGTAGAAGGTGTTTGGATTCTAGATATGATAGAAAGGACTGCTGAGAGAAGAATTAAATTAATTGTTACAGAAAATGGATCGTCATATACAATGCAAAAAGAACTTTATGAAGGAATATCAATAGAAAGTCTTAATTAATAAGATATGTGAAGTGGATACAATTAAACTAAAGATAAGTTCGTGAAACATAAAACAGTTAATCTTCCAAAAATTTTTAAGATCCTAATACTGGTGTGCCTACAAATACAATTGAAGGAACTTGGTCAGCGCTTAAAGTTAATGCACCACATAGGGGAAGAACAAAGAATAAGATCCAGCTCTATTTGGTTATGTTTATGGTTTTAAAAAATGAAAAAGGACATACTTTTGATGAAATTATTAAACATTTGCTCTAATTTTTTCTTTCTAAATTTTTATTTTACCAATTAAGGGCAAATTTTTTTAAATTTTTCTTTTATACTGAAAATGGGGCGGGAACGGCCCATTAACTAACATGATACTCTTTCCTAGATTTCTAAATACTAGCGTTAATCCTGTCTACTGTAAGTTCATGCTCTGATCCCGTATCTGGGCAAGGATAGTGGTCCTGTTTCGCTAGAATTAAAGCCTAACGGGTATGTTCGTGCTTGTCGCACTAGTATATCAGAAGGAAGGAACTAATGATTAAAAATGTCATAATACTGATGTGAAATTGAATCACAGTTCAAACAGGAAGATATTATGAATTTTTTCTCCCTGCGGCACCTAAAAAAATAAAAAAATTGGTATGTTATGAATGTTAAAAAATATAACAGATGTCAGCATAAAATTATTATTCAAGAAATATTATCTAAAATCTTAAAATATCTAATCTTTAAATGAAACGATGTAAACAATAATAATTTATTTACGATAATAATATGTTGTATATAATTATACACATAACATATGTCAATTATTCGCTAAAACATAATTTATTTAAAACATGCTAGAATTTTTCTTAGTTCAAAATTTATTAAGAATCTATCACTTGCTATCTTAGTTTACTGTATTTGATATTTAACACTTTTCTAATACTGCATCCTGATTTTTGTCATTATCTATTATAAGCAGAAAGAAAAGCTCGAGAGTCTTCAAATACCTAGCTTTAACGTACGTTTTTCCAAATAGATAATAATAGACCAGTAATTCACTTTTTGTGGCACAAAATTCTAAGTCCATTTAAAAAAAAGGATGATTATATTATCTTCTTATATTATTTAAATAATAATTTAATTTTTTAGAATATTTCGTTCTAGGGTAAAATAATATATTTTTTTCAAACATTCTTTACCTAGAAAAAGGAGTTAGGACTGCACCTTGAGCCCTCAGCATAAAGGCACAAGGATATCCTCCTTGTGACAGTATATTTAAGTAAATTTATGATAAAAGATTTTTTTCTTGCTGTTGAAAATGTGTAACTTACCCCGAAATGAACCGTATTTATTAACGATGATTTATATCTTAAGCTTTAAAATATAAATAAAAGTTTTTCAACTTATTTTCTTGCAAAAGAGAAGAATAGACTTTAAAATATTTTTCTGTCAATCCCTGATGTTTTTCAGAAAAGAAACGGTAGAAGAGGAGGATGATATTGAAAAGTTGGTATTTAGATTGGATAATTCTATTTATCTTGAAGATAAAATAGATACTCTAAAAGAAATATTAGCATACAGTAAGGAGGATCCTGTTGTTACAGGAACGTATGGTTTAAGTAGCATAATAGGATATATAAAAGATCTCAGAAATATTGATCTTACTGTACAAATTTTAGAAAACATCTTTAAATCTACAAATAAAAATGAATTTATAGAAGTTATGTTAAAAGATAAAAGTAACATAGAAATTTTAACTTCAAACAAGGAAAAGAATGTTGGAGGCATTTACATGTTATTGGATAATTTATCTGAAAACATTAATTTTAGAGATTGCTTAGCTAAAAGTAAAAATATTGGATACTTGTGTCTATCCTTTATAGAAGATCTGAATGAGTTTGATCTGTTAATTAAGTTGTTAATTTATGATGATTTCAAAAAAGAAATTTTATTTGAAGGTATTTTTGAGATATTAATAACGAAATGTAAAGTTAGTTGTGATGTAAAATTTTTTAAAATTCTTAATCTTTTGCTAAAAGATAACCATTTCAATCAAAATTATTTTATTGAAATTGAATGGTGGGGGATACTCGAACAAAGAGAAAAGAGCGAGGTATTTGAAATTTTAAAATCGTTAGTAGATAATACAAATAAGAATAATGAATATATCAAAGATAAAGTGTATCAACATGTTAAGTTTGATTTAGCAATTAAACTAAAAGAGTATTATTTTATCTACAAAATGATATATAACAATAATAAATATATGGACTTATTTATTAGTTTATTCAAACAACAAAGCAAAGAGCTTGAATCATTTGATGAAGGTGTGAGAGATAAGACCATTGTATTGAAGGAGGATGCTCAGAATATATCAAATTTAGAAGATAATGATATATTTATTGAAAAGAGTAAATCTGATTATTATCTTGTTATCAATATTATAAAATATTTTAGTAATTTAAAGATTTTGGATCTAAAGTTTTGTTCTTTTTATGAAAGAAATTCTTTTTTGTTGCTAATTTCTGAGATCCTTCTTTACGATAAATCTTTCTTTGAATTTCTTAAAAATAGAGGAAAATCTGTAAATCCATTTGACATTCAATTAACATCTCAATTATCACTGATTTTATCTGTAAGAGATGTTATAGAACCTTTATATCTTGAAATAGATCAGAAAGATATTAATTTTGACACCCTTATCTTTCTTTTGTTTAATTTTAATAAAGCTCAAGTTGATAACATTTCCAACCTTCTAATCGGGATTGTACATGATACAACTATAAATGAGCTTACACGTCTTTTATGTGTATTGATCTGTTGTACACATGATATTGGCTTAAATATGAATAATGAAAACATCAAAAAGCATTTGTACAAGTTAAAAGAGTTAATTATACACTTAGATTTGAATTCTGAATTTTTTTTTGATCGAAGATTGTGTTAATATCCTAATTGATAAAATTAATGAAGTAGTCTGCAGATTTAATGAACAAAAATATCAATAAATAATTTAATTACTGTTTAAAATCTCTTGAAGTTCTTTATCTAAAATTTGAATGAGCTCATAAATATCTGATTTTTTTGTAAGAAAATGATCTCCCTCTTTTATTAGATAAAACTTAGAATTAGATGATTTCAATAAATCCCAGTTCACCTTTTTAGTAGAATATTCATCTTTACCAGATATAACAAAAATAGTTTTACATTGTAAATTTATCATGCTTGGTAAATAATTTGAAAATAAATCTTTTTTGCCATATCTTTTGAATAAGCTTAGATATCTTCTAGGTGTTATGTAATTGTTTTCGTGTTTAAAAGGCATAACAAATGAGATGTTTTATTTCTAATATGACCTTTTGATATTCTTTAGCTATTTTAAGATTCTCAGATATTTTTACATTTTTGTATTCTTCATATTCAACATCACTAACTGGTCCTTGAAGAATACACATTGTAACTTTTTTATCCTTATACTTATTTAGGTACAGAGCAATAGCTTGACAGCCAGAAGAATTTCCTAGTAATATAACTTTCGTATTTAGTCGAGAAAGCATATTTTTTAAGTCCTCTATATCATCATCAATTGTATAAATTCCAGGATGTGATCTAAATTGAGGAATTACTAGTTCTATATTTTTTTTTTATACAATAGTCATTTAAATTATTTGTGTATAGTAGAGACAAAATATTATGGCTTAAACCACCTATGAGAACAATACTATAATTTGAGTTTACATCATTTGTTATATGCTATTGTTTTATAATGTTCATTATACATAAAAATAGATCCCGTAAGCATAAGGGGTTTTAAGCTACCATTTTAATAATTTAAAATTAGTGAATACTAAGATATCCTTGCTCTAAGTTGTGGAGCTGCCCACGAGAAGAAATCACTTGTAAGAAAAAATGACGATAATAAATATAAATTATATGTCTTATTTATTTACAAGAAAAACTTTATCATCTCATATCAAATTAAACCTGTATTATTTAATTACCAGATTAAAAAAAACACGCCAAATTAAATTATTCTAAAAATAAAGTCACTGATGACTTTCTAATCCTTTTTTTTTATTTCATTTGTCAATTAACGAATACTAATATTTTAATGTTGATTGTAAAACCTTTAAAACAATCCATAAATCTCTATAAGCTATGTTTTTCTAAATACGTTGAGATGTAATCTGGCCTTTTCTTGCTGTGTTTTCTCTATTTCCTCATGTTTTGTCTGCACTAAAGTTATTTTATTTTATGTTAAAGTTACTTTATTTGAAGAGAAAACATGAAAAGGTCTAGAAAACACATCAAATAAAGGACAGATTATGTCACAAGGAGAATATAATTGTGCCTTTATGCTGAGGGCTGAAGGTGCAGTCCTAACTCGTTTTTCTAGGTAAAGAATGTTATAAAACTATATTATTTTACCTTAAAATTCAATATTCGAAACAATTAAATTATTATTTAAATAATATGAATTACGGCTTGGAAGTGTCCAAGCCTTACAGATTACATTTCAGAATACTTGGAAAGCTTAGCTTATAGAAGTTTTTCTATAAGTCTTTTTTTTTTGTATGCCACAAGTAGAGGAAATCTTCATAGAAACTGTCGTGCGCAAAAATATAGTCAATTGCACATGTAAGAACTGTAAGATTCTTAATTATTATATCCAGCTATTCTAAGTATTCTCCCGTGTGTCAAGAAATATTAAATCTATTAGGCCTTGATTTTGAGAGAACCAACTTTTTAGACTTGCTTTGTTCCGTCTTAGAACATGTAAATCTACTCTAACAGTATTAACGAGAGCGTACGGTCATTTCGTCCGAAAAAGGGGGGGGGTTGAGATTTTAATTTGAACCCCCTTTATTTTCGGACGAAATGTATGTTAAAAAATTTGGCTTAATTAAAAAATCGCTCCCCCCTAAAAATCATGTTCAAAAAATTTAAAACTCCGAAAAAATTTAAAACTTTTAATTTTGAAAATAGAACAGATTTACGCAATTTTATTGCATATTTTTTTGAGGGGGGTGCAATTTTTTAAGCACTAATAAGTTTATGAATATTGTTAACTTGTATGATAGGAGGAAGAATAAGTTAGGAGGGCCTGGAGTTTTGGTTGAGATAGATGGACTGCCTTAAATCATGATGTAATAGCACACAGAGGTAGAGCTTTAAGAAACAAGACTGATGCTATATGTGTCGTTGAATTTGAAGATAGAATTACTCACACCTTTGCATGTGTTATTCGGTACAAGAAAGCCGAGGCAATGATTCCCATTATTGAAAATAACGTCAAAAAAGGAACTACTATATGGACTGACGAACATAAATCCATAAAAGACTGATGAGTTCTCTTGGATATTCTCACAATACTGTTTGTCACCAAAAAGAATTTATTAGTCACAAGACGGGCGCTTATACTTAAGCGAATGAATCATTTAATGCGAAATAAAGCTTGAAATTAAAAGACGTAAGGGAATACAAACTGAAAGTCGCCAAGATGTTTTAGTTGAATTAATATGGAAGTTTAATAATCGACATTCTGACAGGGTTATAAAGATACTTCATCTAATCAAATTAAATATATTTAATTTCTTTCTGTTTTAGTGTATTAAATTTCAGCTCTTTTAGTTAAACATTTTTGGCCGGATTAATGAACCTAATCCAAACTTTGGATTAAATTATTTTAGAAAACATATGTTTCATATTTATTTGTTAGAAACATTTAAGGATAAAACATTTTTCATACCACATAACAATGTTATTGTCTTAACCATCTGGTTACGTTCTTAAAAATATTTATATTTAAAAAATTATAAAAAATACCCCTAACAAATCGTTATGGTATAACCGCATAATTCAATAAATAATTTAAATAACAACAGTTATTCTCACAAGGAGAATCTCTTTGTGTCCTCAGGTTACCTGCTTTTAAGGAGCCATATAAATCCTAAAAATTATATTATTCTAAAAAAATATGATAATTTTACCCCTTATGAAGTCAATAAATATTTTTAGTTTTTATAAAACACCTAACAGCTTGGACGAAACCAAGCCTAACAGTTATATTATGCTATTGATTTAAAAGTCTTAAAAACATAGTTTTAAACATATCTTTACACATTATTTATATTAATTCATGAAAACAATTTTTTCTTTGAGACTTATAGGATGAAATATGTTTTATTTAAAATAGTTCGAATGAGGAAAATGTGTAAAGAAAATAAATCTTGCTCAATATAGAGTAGAACATTTTTCTCGGGTTAAGTTTTTTTAGTGGAAGCTTAAAACCAGACATTTTAGATGTGATCTAAATGTTTTTGTTCTTATATTTTGTCCAAGTGGTTGAGTCTATATGTAGAAACATAATTTATGATGAGTTAAGAATGGTGATTGCGTGTGTAAAAAGATACAAACTTAGATGTTGAGGGGACTAGAAACAAATCTTTTGAAGAATAATTTTGATTTTTATAAATAACAGATAGGTTATTGCTTTGGAAGGAAAATGTTACTTGAAATTAAGCAATAGATGGATCTCATGCAAATCGTTAATAAGTAATCATGGAGGCTATAAAAAGAAAAGTAAAAAATGATGCAATTTATTGAGAAGCACATCAGGTTCTTAGCTTTTTCAGAGAACTTAGTATCATCTTTAACCATTTTACTGATTAGTATCTGAGTACTACGCCTATTAAATTTATAAATGGGGTTATCTTGCTTTTGTAATAGAAAGATTGGAAGGTAGATAGCTTTGGTAGAGTCCCATAGCTCAGTTGGTGGGCTACCATTCCGAGAGGTTAATGGTGCGGGTTCGAATTCCCGTGGGCTCTAAAAATTGTCAAGGTGGGACTTGTGAGTTCAAGAAGGAGAGGTATACTAAGTAAGGTGAAAGGTCTTGCGGGAGGCTATCTGAAGCTGCGCACATCGGTCGAAACAGGTGGGAGACTTGAGTCCAATTAAACGAGTTGGTAGTGTAAGAGGGTGTGTTTGCAACCAGTGGATGATATGGACTGACTATGCCAGTACGATGATGCTCTCTCCCCGGGTCTCTAACCATGCTCGTAAATACTACCTACTGTGGATCTACATGTTCGGCATGGATTAGGGTACGCTAGTGGTTTGGTTCTCCCGGAATCAAAGCCCAATGGGTATGATAGTGCTCGCCGCATAAGGCTACATAAAAGGAGGGGGTTTTAGTGAGTAAGAATCTCTCAGTACTCGAGTGGGACTGAACCACAGTTCACCCGCGAGAGTCTCTATGAAGATTTCCCCCTACCTGTAGCACACACAAAAAAAATAGATAGCTTTGGTATCTATTGATTACGCATTGGATCAAGCACCATAATAAAATAAAGATAAAAAACCTTTAATGACCAGATAAAAAAAAGCACAAGCAAAAAAACACAAAGCAAAAAGTAAGAACATACACTCCAGCGTACCTAATCAAAGGAAGCTTATAAAATGAAGCACCATATTTTTGAGCACTTTTAGCTTTAGTCAAAGTAATAAATAATAATCAAAAATGCACTAGAGCTGTAACAATAAATAAATGATCTCCTTTTTAAAGGTAATAACACTTGTTAAGTTACTTATAAGGATCTGCCTATCTATTATTTATCTAAAAAATGATTTTCTTTAAATCATGTGATGTATTTATTCTCATAGTTACATATCTGTAAACATTTAAATTTAAGTTTAAGAAAAACAAATAAAATGATTAAAAAAATTTATATTTTTAATGAAAACAAAGAAAATAGAATTATACGTACATACGAACCTACATTATCTAATAAAGATATACAGGATCTAGTATTAAAAGAGAAAGGAAAAAATGTAATAGAAACTACGGATACTATAGTATTTAGAAAGTATAACTACATATAGTATAACTATATATTGTATTTGTAGTGGAAAATGAAAATGAAATGTATGTACTAGGGCTTATAAGTTTGCTTATGGACATACTTAATCTTTTATTCAAAAATGTTTCTGAACTCCATTTCATATACCATTTTAAAGATGTATATGATATATTAGATAAGTTTATTGTAGGTGGAATTGTAGTTGAAACAAACGTGGACGTAATCTTGGGAAGGGAGATATCAAAATAAAAACAATAAATTTTAATAAAAAATTGGTTTATTAATGAGATTTCCTTCATTTTTTATATTTTTTTAGTGGCCTCCACATTTTCCTTGTTCTTACTATCCACAATCTCTTGGATTTTTTTTATAAATTTTGAAGTGTTCCTGTTAGACTCATGAAGAGCAGACTTTATAGGAGTCAAAACCTGAGCCCTACTAGAGGGAGAATTAAAAAATCTAGCACTGTATTTTTTAGTTTTCTGCGGAGTTACCAAAGCACTTTTCTTTTCTTTATTCACATTCGTATCAGAAGTAAAATTTTCATTAGGAACCTCATAATCCTGATTGTTCATTTAAAGGGGTTTAAAGTTTACAATATAAAAATTGGTAGAAATTTAAATCATCTTAGTAAATAAAATAGGAAACAAAATAATATTCAAGATTAACAAAATGAAATCCCAAATAATAATCAAATTTTTATAGATATTTATTTACATAATTTAAATTTTTTATAAACATTTTTGTTCTTTTATTATAAAAAAACGAAAACCTTTTGTTGAGAAATAAAAAAAAATCCGAGAGCATAGTTAAAACATATCATTCTAACATACTTAGAATCATTTCTTACCAAATTAACGAAAATAAGATAAATAAATCATTTCTGCAAACCTTGTTTTCCAAGCACGTTAAGATGTCATGTGCTCTTCATTTATATTGTTTTTCTTACTTTATCTAGGTTTTTTGCTAGAAAATAAAGCTTTTATTATTTAGAACAAAGAGATAATCTAAAATGATAAAACACATTTGAAAAATGATTTCTTAATGAGTTTTGTTGTTTCTTCTTTTTTGTTTTATAGTAACAGTTTCGTTTCTTAATAGTACACTATTTGAAAGAACCATTTCACCTTTCCAGACCTCTTGTTTACTAACAGATAATCCAATTTTATCGTATATAATTTTTTTTAATTCTTTGACTGTACAACCACTTATAACCATTCTATTCTTTACGGTTGTAATGCTACTATCAAAAAGAACTATTACATCGTTCTTCATATCTAATTCATCTTTCATGTGAGCTTTAATATCATCTTCTAAAATAGATTCTTAGCATATTGGACATTTTTGATACTCAGTTAACACATAAGTATTATTATGATATCTATAGTAAGGTTTAGTATGTGATAACCTCCCTAAAATTTCAAATTTAATATATTTCTTTAAAAGCTTTCTGTATTTGAAAAAATTATAAATTTTTTTACTTTTTAATTGTTGATAACATCTAAGATAATTTTGATACATAAAATCATAGTTAGGATATTCTAATCTTTTCAATGCTTGATAATCTATCTGTAAATTATGATTTTTTAAATGAGATATATTTCTCCCTTCGACACTGCTTCTATCATTTTCTTCATTAAATAAGATAGAATCTATGATTTCATCTTTAATATCTTCATCTTCAGAAAAAATAACTGTAAAACCCATGGACACATATTTACACAAATATAAAAATATTTGTACCCTTAATGGTTGATTTACCATATGAACACCTCAAAAAGTATATTAATTTAGAACTAGAAATATTTACACTCAATAATAAGAAATATAAAGGATTTCTCGTAGGAATTGATAGTTATGTAAATGTTCAATTAAAAAATACTTTTGAATACTTAAAAGACGCAGATAGTATCTTTATAGGTGATATACTTATCAATGGTGGCAATGTGGCGTTTTTTAATTTGTTATAGATTTTTCTTTAAATAAATATGTACTGTTTGAGAAGTGAATTATAGATTAAATAAATCGAACTTTTAATTTAATAGTTTATTTTATTTTTTAAAGCAATTATGACCTGTCAAAAGAGCCTGGGTTTCTAAAGATCACACATATTACCTTATAGGTACGGATCTCTTTTGTTAAATTGTTTCTTTAATCTTTATGTTCTCTTGGAGAGGTTTGTCTTGTAATTTGTTCGAGACAATGCACTGCAGGGCTTTTAAAAAGAGAGGATAATGATGTCTGGAAGTGTTATTTTAAATTTAACATATTTTCTATGCTTAATTAAGCTCTTTTTTTAATAAAAATTAGATAGAGATTTACACTTTATAAATTTTACAATGTATTATGAACAAAGGTCTGCTATTATATTATACAAAGCCTTAGTTTTAAATATAAAACAAATAATCATTGCTTAATCTTTATAATACGGAAAATGGTGTGTACACTTAAATTATATTGAAACTAGCAAAAGCTTTAAATAAAAGCAATAAAAGGTTTAAAAAAATAGGTTAGCTTTACATTTAACTGAGTTTATACAAGAGAGATTTAAGGAAAGAGAGTTTTTAAAATATCCATGTGTATTTAATTAATATATAAAGTATAAATATTTTTTCGTTAATTTGTTTTCTTTTTATTTTTCTACTTTTTATATTTTTCCTGGGGGAAATAATACCATTGATCCGAAATTTTAATCATTCTTAGAGAGTTGCTAATATCTTATATAACAGTTATGTCTGTTATTACAAGATTTAAACTGCATTATACTTTAATACATTTTTTTTAGGTGCCACTGGTGGGGAGAAATCTTCATAGAGACTTTTCGTGGTTGGACCGTGGTTCAGTTCCAATCAGGTACTGTGAGATTCTTACTCATTAAAACTCCCTCCTATTGATAGCCTAGTGCGGCGTGCACAATCATACCCATTGGGCTTTGATTCTAGGGCAGTGGTGCGCAACCTCTTTACATCGGTGGACCTTTTTTTTTTTTTTTGAAATCTTTTTTTTTGGTGGACCTTTTTAAAGAATCATCATCATAAATATATCTCAAAGATTGCGTAATTAATTTTCGATTCCCCTTTCAAACAAAAGAAATTGATAGAAAATGAATCAATTGACTTCTTGCTTGTTTCATCTTAAATATCTTAGATTTATGTTAAAATGAGCATAGAAATTATATCGTATACTACTATCACAAGAGTAGATTTTACGATATTACAAAAAAATTTTAACTTAAATTTCTTAAAAAGATTTAAAAAAAATATCTGATTATAAATAAGGTCTGACTAATTTAAATAGAAATTACACGATTGACAATCATTCTTTTATAATTTAAGATTCATTTAAAATCTTGAGTTGGATTAACCTAATACTTTTAAAAATAAAAAAATATATATGTCTGCTTCTTAAAAATCTCCACGGACCCCAACAAAATTTTCGCGGACCTGTTTTGGACCGCGGCCCCCTGTTTGCGCACCACTGTTCTAGGGGAATGAGACTACTGGCCTTGCCCAAATCCGTGATCAGACCACGGATCCACAGTAGAGAATATCAACGAGTATGGTTAGAGAACCCGGGGAAGGACATCATAGTAATGATCTAATTGGTCCTTATCTTTCACTGATTGCAAGCACATCCTCTTACACTACCAACTCGTTTAATTGGACTCAGGTCATCTATCTGCCTCGAGCCATGTGCGCAGTTTCCGATAGGACAGTCCGCGAGACCTTTCAACCCTACTTAGTCTAGTTCTTTTTTTTTTTTTTGTGTGTGTGTGTGTGTGTGTGTGCTACAGGTAGGGGGAAATCTTCATAGAGACTTTCGCGGGTGAACTGTGGTTCAGTCCCACTCGAGTACTGTGAGATTCTTACTCACTAAAACCCCCTCCTTTTATGTAGCCTTATGCGGCGAGCATTATCATACCCATTGGGCTTTGATTCCGGGAGAACCAAACCACTAGCGTACCCTAATCTATGCCAAACATGTAGATCCACAGTAGGTAGTATTTACGAGCGTGGTTAGAGACCCGGGGAGAGAGCATCATCGTACTGGCATAGTCAGTCCATAACATCCACTGGTTGCAAGTACATCCTCTTACACTACCAACTCGTTTAATTGGACTCAAGTCTCCCACCTGTTTCGAGCGATGTGCGCAGCTTCAGATAGGCCTCCCGCAGGACCTTTCACCCTACTTAGTCTAGCTCTCCTTGTTGAATTGACAAGTCCCACCTTGACAACTTTTAGAGCCCACGGGGAATCGAACCCGCACCATTATCCTCTCGGAATGGTAGCCCACCCACTGAGCTATGGGACTCTAGTCTAGTCCTTCTTTAATAATCTTTCGGATCAAGTCGGTTTTACCCCCCCCCCGTTTTCATATCAAGTCGGTTTCACCCCCCGGTAAAATTCAAAAAAAAATATTTGAACAATTAAATAAAAGAAACAATTTTATTATTCTGAAACATTCCCTATACAAAAATTCATTCAAAAATATCTTCTTTGATCTCTTTTTAATCCTCTTAATACTTTTATCTTTAATTTAAGTTTATTATTAAATGATTTTGCATGTTGAGTGTGAATTCCATCTTAAGAGCTTACACAATTATATTTATGTCACACCTTCTTGTAATCATAATTTAGACAATCTTAATTCTCTATACGCTGACCATTCATCAGGGTATGTTACAATTTGGTAAAACCACATTTTTTATAATTTCCATTAATGTATTTGCAGATCTATTCTTAATTAAACAACAATAACCCAATGAAGGAACAAAAGATGTGTCTACAATGCACAAGATCGAATAATAGTTCTTTCTCCATGACTCTTTACATTATAATTTAATAAAATTTCACCTAATTGTACCTCCTAGTTTTATAGGATTAGCGATAAAGTATTCGTTGATTCTTCTATAAATTATTTTCCTAAGCTTAAGTAAAGAATCCTTTTTTACTGTAAGTATTTCATATATATTTTTATTCTTCCAATCCAAAGCTAAATAAAACACAGCTTTTAAAATTAAATGGTTTCCAATTTAAAATTTTCCAATAATGGTGATCCAGTTCTAAAAGACAGCGTTGTCCGATATTTTAAACAATTATAGTTCATAAAACGCCATTCAAATTTATGAACATGTCTCATATTTTTTTAATTAACATGTTATTACTACAATATTTACAACCCTGTAAAATTGAAATTAATTCGAATCTAAATAGTAAACATAAAATTTCATAGTCTTCTGCTCTTGTGATTTTTACTAGGATTTCTGATTCCTTCATAAATAAGAGCTAAAAATTTTACAATTTTTTTATGCTAACAAGTCGGTTTCACCACCGGCGGGGGGTGAAACCGACTTGATCCATCTTTAAAAACCCACCTGAGAATGCGCTGTACCTTTAGTCCACGTCACTATCTGCCTGAATTAACAGGACTTTTATTATACAGTGAATGCTAAGGATCAGCGGTAATGCATTTCTAGAGACATCCCCCTATGCTGGCCACAGGTTTCAGGCAGGTCGAATTAACAACTCTCTATGCGGAATTATCATTGCTGATAAGACCTTCCATACTCCTCAAGGAGGTGAATACTTTAAGATGGCGGAGGGATTCGACCCTTACATCATCATCCTAATAGATGAAGGGTACTTCCATTATACCACACCATCTTTGTTTGATAGATCTTAGCTCACTGTATTAACAGCTACCCCGCTCTCACCCATGTAAAGGCCTTTATCGTATGAGAGCTATTGAAATATAAAAGTTAAAAAAATGCTACATTCTTGCTAATGAAATAGTGCTCATATATAAGGCTAAAACAAAATTTAAACGTATGTTGTGTTATGGGATAGCTTGGTGACAGCGTATCACGAAATTCTCTCACCTCAACTCAGCTTATATTCAAACTAAAATTCTTGCAAAGACTCTACAAGTATCTCTTAGACTGTAGAAGGCTCTTTATGGTATAAATATGAGCTCTGTTATGACATAGGAACTGATACGAAGGTTGGCTATGTTAACTTTAGATATAGTCATCAAGTGCAATCCACAGAGTAGATTTTTTTAAAATAATTCTTCAGCTCTTGCAAACTCTTTCAAATTAACAGGATTATAAATGAGAATATTAAAAAGGAGAATTTATGTATTTATAGAATTTAATTTTTTTAATATGGTAAAAATCTAATCAAGCCTTTAAAGTTGAATATAAAACATATTTATAAGTTCTCAAAAAATGAATTAAAAGATTCATGTCTTTTTTTTACAGAAATTTTTTTTAACTCCTTTAAAATATTTTAAAAAATTTTTTAACAAGGGGTAAGAATATGAATGCAGATGCAAAAAATAACAAAAGTAAAACTTCTTCTTTTCTTTTGATTGCAGGATTTGTGACGTTACTAGTAAGCATGGTTGGATACTTTATCGGAAGGTTAGTGTGTAGCACTTATCTTGAAGTAGATCCAAAGATGTATGCTAGGATGTTTATGGCTTGGAGACTAGGAGGTGGAAATTCGAACATGATTCTTGGTAGATATAAGCATTTGAATATTACAGATCTTCCATCTAAAGACGAGGTCACGGTCTTCTATATCTATATCTATACTTATAATAAAGCTCAATGTGTGTGTGTGTGTGTGTGTGTGTGTGTTGGCGCTCTACAGGCCAGACCATTCAACCTACAGCTACCAAATTTGGCACGTGTATACCTTGGAGGCCGGGAA